>JAMXBD010003582.1:0-112311 GCA_024138025.1 Combretum micranthum
TGTCGTCTATGAGACTATCACACACACTTATCCAAAAGTGGCTTATAGACTCTATTCATAAGGTCCATAAATGCAGCTGGTGCATTAGTCAGTCCAAATGACATTAACCCAGGAAATCCGTAGTGTCCATAACAAGTACGAAAGCCGTCTTGGGTACATCCTCAGGCTTAATCCTCAACTGATGATATCCCGAACACAAATCAATGCGTGAGAACACACAAACCCCTTGCAGCTGATCAAACAAATCATCAATTCTTGCAAGGGATACCGATTCTTGACAGTCACTTATTCAATTCCCGATAGTTGATACACAGTCTCATCGATCCATCTTTCTTCTTTACAAACAAAACGGGTGCCCCCTATGGCGATACACTTGGTCTTATAAATTTTTGATCCAGAAAGTTCTTGCAACTGCGTCTTTAGCTCCTTCAACTCAGCCTGGTGCCATCCGGTATGGTGCTTTGGATATTGGTCAGTATTTGGAGCCAAAACAATCTCAAAATCAATTTCTCTCTTTGGTGGTATCTCGGCAAGATCCTGGATACACATCCAAATATTCATTTACTACCGGTATATCCTTTCCTCACAGGCTTCCTCTTCATCCAAAAACACCTTCAATCCGGTATTAATCTCTTCATCCCCATCATTAACTCAAACGAATTTACACCCAACCTTCTTTGAACTAGGGTTTCTCCCACAATTCTACTTTTTCTCCCAATTGATCATAGAAACTCACTGTTTTCTTTTGACAATCCACTATCGCTTTTACCTTACTTAGCCAACTCATTACGAGGATAACTTCGTACTTGCTCATCTTCAACATTATCAAATCACTTTTGGAGCTGTGTCCATGAACTTCCAACGGACAATCCTTCACCAATTCTCGGGTTGACACAACACTTTCTGTGGGGGTCTTAATTCGTAGACTGACCGTAGTTGTGGCTATAGGTAATCCCAGTTGGTTGGCCAAACTATGGTGGCAAATGAATGAGTCCTCCGTGTCAAATAAAACATAAGCCTCCACGCCATTCACCCGTATGTGTCCTGAGGTTAACAAATATCCATCACATATGAACCCTACATCACTCTTAAGGCTATCTATAAGGGTTCCTACTTCCACTTTTCCCATAATATGTTCAATCTCATTCAGGCAACAATTTAAATTTATAACTTAAATTTCAGCTAAAGAGGTTTCTGCTACTAACCTGTCACCGTCCGCTATCAGCGCCTTCGCTTTGATCCAAACTGCCAATCTACATCTTCCTCCTCATCTTCCCTCGACCATACCACTGGCTTCGAAGTTATATAACCTCATCCCATGCATTGCTGAAGCTGCTCGGCTCCAACTTTTGTACCCGACCTCATAGGTTGGTATTACTTGGAGTTCCATAGGTCGAGCGGCCACACTTTCTGCTAGGAACATTCAGAGGCTAGATGTCCCTTTTCCTTGCAAAAAAGCAAGTTACAGCTAGCTTCTTTGGGCACGTGTAGACCATATGGCCAGCGTCGCCACAGAAATAGCATTGTTTTCAACTACTGGCACTGCTAGGCGTGTGCTCCCTTACATTTCCAATATGTTGACATTGGCCTTGAACTGGGTCGGCTTGCTGCTTGACTCATCCTTGAATCCTTGGTAGGGTCTTGTACCTCTTTCCTTTGAATCCTGAGCTCGAGGCGTCGAATGGGCCTCTTTCCAATACCCTCTTTTCAGGCTCTTGGTACTTCCTTTTTCTGGCCCCTTCAATTACCCAGGCCTTCTCTACCATTTCAGGATATGTCCTGACTCCAAACTCTTCCAACTTAATCCGCAGTTCCTCATCTAAGCCTCCCAGAAATACTGCTTCTTCAATTCTTCACTATCCCTGAAAGACTCAGTGCATATGCAGCAAGTGAATGAATTCGATTTTATATTGTTCTACTATCCTCCCCTTTTGCTTAAACATGGAGGAAATCAGCACTATTTTCACTCTCAAGCTGAAGGGAAAATAATTGTTCAGAAATTCCCGGCGAAAGGTTTCCCAAGTGGCCGGGGAAGTCAAGTTCCTTCTCTTAGAGTCCCACCAGACCCGCGCATTGTACCTCAGCATATATGTTCCATATTCCAACTGCAGATAAGGTGGAATCTCGTATGCAGCAAAAGAACGCTCAACTTGAGCCAACCAGTCCTCGGCTTCATCTGGTTTACCGAATGCTCCATCAAAATACCGGTTGCTCTTAATAAAATCCGATAAGGAGCTTCGGTGGGGTCTCCTGTATGGCGGGGGTGGTGGCGGTGGCACATTATAGGAATGCTCCTCTTGTGGAGCCGGTACCTCTGCATTCATTTCCCAATGATCTGTGGGTGGGGGATGTGGGGCTGAATCCCGGGCACTTCGCCCTGGGTGCGGGTTCTGAACCGGATTCTGATTTTGAATGAAGGTGTTCAGAAGGTTGGCCAATTGCCCAAATGCACTTAACACATCGCCCTGTTATTCTGAGGTGCAACCCCTGAGGGTTAAGTGGAGGTGCAGCGGTTGATCGGCTTCATTCGAAGAGACTCTTGCTCCCAATTTCGAATCCGTCGGTTTCGTCTGTTTATACATTATTTATTGAATTTTTAGTATCTTTGGTAGATTTTTTATTTTGAAAGGACTAGATTTGTTAACAAGGTTTAAAAGTTGCGAAAATCTGGAAATCAAACTTAGAAAGAATGAAATTTCACAATTCCATATAATCATAGGGAGAATAAAGGAATTCACACATAGAGTAACAAGTTGAAATTTCATAACAATAATGCGAATGAATGAATGCTCATGCAATCTATATGCGGTTAATGTTCTTTCATGCCTCATGACTAGCATGCATGCTTTTCTCAACTCCTTTCCTTTGAAATGAACACGATCTTTTCATTACTTTAGCGAGCCATACAAATATTATATCAAGATTTTTGTTCCCAAAATTTGGCTAGCTAAATTCCAATTCCGATTTTAAACAATTTCCCTATTCCTGAAAACATGACAAAATACAGGGAAAAAGAAACAAATAAAATACTAACTATCCTGAAATCCTAAGGCAAATTGGCATCCCGCATTGCCTACTACAAAATAAGAAAATCAGGGCTCCTCTTGGACTTCAACGGTTAGCTATCATCTCGGTCTCTACTCATCACTAGAGTCATCGGGGGTCGAGCTAGGAGGTCATCTCTTGCTGGAAGAACCACCATCATCCCGTCGGATAAACAAACTAAGGTACTCCCTCGTAAAAATAATATCAAGTCCATTACAGTCATCTAGAGTCCTTTAGTTTCCAACGGAAGTCTATACAAAAAGAATGGATTAAACTTCTATGGGAAACTTCTATCTCCGGTACCTGTGCTGTGGCTTGCCTCGGCCTAAGCCAGATAAACTCGTGCTGCAATAAGTAGAAAACTATGGGGGCGTAAGCTAACTATCTTAGTGAGTAATAACTTCCATAACACAATTAAGTATAATTCATTCAACAAGTGATTATTCAAGCAAGTGTATGCATCAAACAAATGAGTTCAACAAACATATGACCAACCGGAAATCATATGTGGATGGACTTGCGCCCTCCATCTCGGGTTAGCAGATTAACGAATCCTGCGGTACGATGCCGTTTAAGCTCACGGTCAACTAACATATTTCGTTTTATGGATCACGATTAACAATATTCGTTTTATGGATCACGAAAAACCAACCAATGCCAATGCTCCATCCCCATCATGATATGAATGAATCCAATTATCATTTTAGTCGGATATACATTAGTTCAATTTTTTTGGTGTCCAACAAGTATTCACAAACATTCAATATAAGATATAGCTAATCAGTCAATAGTTTAACACCCGATTTCGATATTTCTTAAGTTTCATTCCACGCATCACAGCAGACAAATACATACATAATTCCCATATACCCCATCATGCATATTCATTTTTATCTTTGCCTACGCCACTAGTGCCACTACATTACAATCACAATCATTAATTGAGAGTGGAAGTAAAACTCACTCGGCCATTGGACGCCGGTCTTTCTAGTAGTAGTAGTCGGGCGGTAAGGTGTCGTCCTGCTCGGGATCGCCTACCAAGTAAGAATAATCCTAATGAGTTTCTCATCATATAACTAACTCAAGCTATGCATCTAAACTAGATGAATTCGGAATTCTCGCTATTTGCGGAAGCTCCGACTTAAAACGGCCATAACTTGGTCATTTTAACTCGGAATTTCGCAAATTTTATATCGATCTCTATCTACTTCGAAAGATATATCTATTTCTAATATTAAATTCAAGTTTTGAAAACATTAAGGTCATGGAACAGTAGGATCAGATCTGTTCCACAATTTCTCCAATTCTGAAAATTTGTTTTGCTTTTGATAAGAAATGTTCCTAGTTGATGATTCATGCATGAATGGTATAGGAATGAATCACTAACATGAATGCCATGTAATGAACTCAATAATGCATGGTCATGATGATTTTGTGATAATAAACTCTTATAAATCCTAAGTGTTAGAAATTCCATAAAGGTTATTTCTAAGAAGCCATTCTTCCACTTTACACTCCTTAGGGTTTCTTTGATTTTTAATCTTGTAATTCACTTGTTATCTAAATAAAAATGAGTTCTCAAAATCTATACTAACCATGGCCTTCATTCATGCATAAAAATTCCATTTTTCATTTGTAAACATGTTTTTAAACAAGCCTTTTGTGAAAATCCTAATTTTTAAATTTCATTTTTCTTGCATTTTTCTTATGGAAAAACTTATCTAATGCATTAAAAATTGAAGCTCCAATGTATATATTATCTAAGGACTTCATTTAGCTTATAAAACATCCAATTTAGACTTAGATACTAAGAGTTCTTGTAGGCAGAACCTAAGTTACGAATTTGACTATTGATCCACACATCAATATTTTTCTTTCTAACTCCACTACTTGTTTTACATTCTTATCATGCCAAAACTCATCTAAGCTTATGAAAATCATTCTTTCAAGATATCTATTACATATACCCTTCATTTTTCTTGTGAAATATGAGTTTAAAAATGATTTTGGTGGTTTTTAGGTAGGGTTTCAATTTCATCCGAATTCCCAACATTTCATATTTGACAAAACCTTTCTTTTTCAATGTTCTTGCTTCCTATATATGAAGATCTATTATCTAACATCTCTATACATATACAAGACTACATTTTTGTGATCATCAATGCATTGAATAAAAATAACTCTATGATCATACTGTACATGAAATTGTGGATGTCTAAACTTTAGATCTACTAAATATAATGCATGAATCATAGATCTCATGGCATGAACATCAATATATATACAAGATCTCTACTTTACATGCATGAACAAGATGATATTTCAACCAAAACTCTTCCAAATACTAGATCCACTTCTTGTGTTAGCTTGAGATTCTTGTAGTAGTGTTTTCATGTCCCTTGCTCATGCTCATTGGGATTTAAATGAGCAAACACGCAAGAATGATCTTGCCATTACAAGATTTGGGATGAACAAGACTTAAGATCAACCTACCAATGGAGGATCAAAGGAGAAATGAAGGAGACTTGAGTTGAAATTGTGAGGGAAGAGGGAGGGGGAGCTCTCGGCACAAAAGGGAAAGAAAGAGAGAGTTTTTACTCTTTTGTAAAAATTGAAACAAGAAGAAATGAAGAGAGAGAGAGAAAAATATGTTTATATATGGAGTGAATTAGGGTTTAGCTAAATAAAATGAAGTAAAAATAATTAAATTGAGAGGGAAACAAGAGGGGGGGCGCCGGCCACACTCCATGTGTGTGTGTGTGTGTTTTAAAAATTTGATATTTTGTAATTTAGTAAATTAAAATGTAATAAATGTGATAATTATTTAAGAGACAAAATTTCTTGGAAAAGAAAATTGAAATGAGTAGTTGTAAGGATGTAAGAATAGGGTATGGGTAGTGTGTAGTGTAGGTTGTACTTGTGAATAGTAGACAAGACATCTACTTTACCGGTTGTACCGAAAACACGAGAAAAGCTATAACTATAATTTTTTGTAGCTCGGAAAATTATAAAATTGATATTTTTGGAATCCTTATAAATTACGGTTCTAATGAATATTCCGGAACATTTTTCTGAATCCGTGGCCCAGGGCACGCTTTTCCATAATGAGCTCAGGAATGCCCGGAATTGAAAAATTCTCGAATTAAAACTTTCAAAGGTTTTAAAATGTATTTTAAAATAATAGTTCAACTTCATTTACTTCATAAATTTCTTTTATTATGAAACCAAAGCAAAGCCGGATTAGGTTCCTAGGCTTCTCTCACAGGACTCAACTGGACCGGATTTGGGTTTAGCTTCCAACTCCCGAGGTTTCTTGACTACTGAGAATACTGGGGTTTACAAAATGTGTCACAAAGTTCTGACCCAAAACCTATGTCAGAACCTGTAAAGAAGGTCAAGAAAGTGAAAACTTCCAAAGTTTCCTCCAAGAAAAGGAAAGAAGTACCTTCACCGTCAAAGGAACAGACCCCATCCAAAAGGAGCAAGACAGCCAAGGAATCTGAGATCAAATGTCCATATAAGAAGGTAAAAATCCATGACTGTGCCTTTATAGATTTTGAATATTTTAAGAGGAATGTATTTTACTGGAATAAATGGCTAGATAATGTTGGTTGTAGAAAGTTATGTAATCTGACTGGAGATGTAATTGGAGAAATGATAGAGGAATTTTATAGGAATTTGAGGTATGTCGATTCTAGGAGCTTGAATCAATGGTTCAAGATGTGAACATAACAGTCTCATGTGCTGATCTAATTAAATGTTTTGATTTGAAAGATTGTCATGATGATAATACTGTTGTTTCTTTGAGAAGAAATGATATTTTTCTGCGAATAAATGGAAACATAGGACAGTTTCTAGATGATGATGTGTTTGTATATGAGTTTGAACTAGTTGTTAGAATGCTCCACAAAATTGTGTGAGAATGTATTCTTCCTCGCAAAGGGAGTTCTATGACAGTGACAAAGGAAGATGGATTGGTTATCTTAAGTATGATGCAGAAGGTTAAGATAGATTTAGCTAAGAGAATTTTGAAAAGAATTTGGAAGGAACAGGAGTACAGGGTATATGGGAATGTTCTTGGAAATATTCAAATATAAAGGAATTCCCATTCCTAAGAAGATAAAATTTCCTATAGGTCTAAAAAGAATTGGAGAGAAAGCATGCATCAGATGCAAATTAACCTTATAGGAAATTTTGGTATGCTGTTGATGGTGTGATTTACTTGCACAAGAAACATAAGAAAAGAAATTAACTGGGACAAGGTTAAGGCAACAGTTGAGGGGGAGCAAAAACCAACTCCAGAAGCTTCTCCAGAAGTTTCATTGGATGAGGGAGTAGATCAAGGAATGCACAGGGCTGGTAAAGAACCAATGAAAAAGAAGGAAAAGAAAGATATAAGCGTATGACTGGTGGTAAATTTAAGATAAGGGAAAATTTGCAAAAGGATTCTTCCTCGGAGAGTGAAGATTCTTTTCCAGAAGGTCCAGGAGAAGCATCTTCTTTTCATCCAAAGATGTTTTTACGCAAATGCTGGCAAATTCTCTTGAGTCTTTTAAACAGGACTTTACAAAGTTCATTTCTTCAAAGATCAAGACTCAGAACCTCTTTGCAACAATCCCAACCTCCACCATCTAGGATGCCTTCTGATTCAACACGTTCATTCTGTCGATCTTCACTACCTGAGCAAGAACTTGTTCCAGAAGCTGTCACAACTGACACTTCAATTGATCATGGTTCTCCTCGATTGGACAGCCCTATGAACCCACTCCTCCAAACTTAAGTCTTGTGCCATTTATTCCTCTTGATGTGCTTCAGCATCCAGCAAATTATACTTCACCTCCACAACACTTGCTGCTCAATCTCCTCTTCCATCCAATTATCGTAGGCGTGTGAAAAGGACAGCTCGAAAGTCCACAAAAAGACCTAAAAAGCATTAATTTTTGTTATGTTTTCTTTGTTTACGGATATTATTTTTGTTTCTGTTTGTTGATATTTCACATCAAAACCTGTGATGTAATTTTTGAATAGACTGCTTATATCAACTTTTAACATATTTTCTTCCTAATTTTGCTGATAACAAAAAAGGGGAGAAAAGGTTAATGATATGAATGTGAATGTGTGATGAATCGTATGTGTGATGAATTGTGAATATATGTGTGGATGTGTATATGTATTCGTGAATGTGTTATGAATGAATATTTAATTATTTTGTTATCATCAAAAAGGGGGAGACTGTTGATTCTCTAAATATCTAAAGTTTTGATGATAACAAAATACTCAATGAACTAACTACTCTATTAGTGTGCAGAATTATATTCAGAATTTTATACAGAATATTGGTAAAGTTGTTGAACAAATATATAAGGTTGAATGATATTAAGTCTTGGATATAAATAAGTTTTTAGATAAGTTAGACAAGAGTTGTTATAGATATGAAGATTTCGGATGATGTTTAGAAAGGAAAAAGGTACACAGAATGTTTTTCAGAAGGATACTTAAAGTATAAAACAATCACAGAAACACAGAACCTTTCACAGAACTTTTAGGAGAAACTCAAAGCAACCATTCTGAATTGAAGTTAGTTTCCAGAAACACAGAAGTTTTTACAGAACTTTTTCAAGAAACTTTAGCAGTAATTCTGAGTTAAAGATGGTTACTGTTCATCTTCTCAAACAAGATCTACGTTTATTTATGAAAAAGATCAATAGTTTTGAAGATCTAGCTCCGAGATAATAAGTATATTTGGACAGTATACTTATTAGTTTCACTAAAGTTGGATTATCCTAGGGGATTAAATAAACTGTCGGATTAATTATTTTTATCAAAGAAGTTTTCTGGAAATAAAGAACAGAACTACAGCTGATTAACGATGGAACGATTTGAAGTTAGAACAGTTATGTTTCTGATTTTTCTCAAGATAAAAACAAAATCGAATTGGATATTTTTAAGAAAATCAAAATAAGAACAATGTTATCTTTAAGAAGATAACACACGAAGATCACGTTGAAGACCGTGATATCAGCAATCAGTAACAGTTCTCCAGATTTATCTTCAAGATCAACTTTATCAGAAGCTTTCAAAGAAAACAAGTGGATTATCTCAAATCACGAAATTCAAGCTGATCTTATCTTACTTCAGCATATCAAGAATTCAAATTCAAATCTGGAACCGAAGAAAACAAGAAGAACGAGATTATCTCTCGAAGAATATCAGCAACGTTTGATAAATCAAATTAAGGATAAGAAGGTACAAATTTTCATCCGAGATTTTTGGGATATTTATCTTATCTCGAGCGCAACAATTTCAGAACGTTAGAAGGATATGAGACGTGAACAGAGTTAAAAAGAAGAACAAGACGCAGAACTTAAGACAGTTCAAGAAAAACAAAAAAAAAAACCGAAAGCAACTTGATTCAATCGTTGACCCAAAAAAAAATATTAAGAGTTGAAAAAACAAATATTCTTTGTTCTCTTTTCACATGCATAATTGTAGCAAAATTTTATTGTAATCTTTACATTTGTCTTTTAGATAATTGAAGCAACTTGTTGTCTTCAAGTGAGCTAGTTCAATTACTAGTTTAGACTCTGTAGATCAATTGATGCTAGAGGATACCTGTGAGAATTGAGCAGGAGAATTGTATAAGCTTGTAATTAATTTTATTGGATATAGTGGAACAAAACCCGTAGGATAACGGGGTCCCCAGCTCGAAGCTGGAAGAGTGGACTGACGCACAAGGCGGAACCACTATAAATATCTACCTGATCTTCTTATCCCTTCTCTATTTATATTTCCATAGTTTATGTTATTGCTGTTTAATTGTTCATATTGTTCTCTTAACTTAAAATCAAAGGGGATTATTTTTAAAAAGCAAAAATTTTAATTTTCTGAAATAATCAATTCAACCCCCCTTCTTAATTATTTCGGGACCAACAGTATAAAGCTAAGATTTAATAAAAATAAAGTTATTCTTATCAAGTCACAAAAGAACCCACTACAATTTTAGAAACTACTTTTGTTATGAAAACTTTTTAAATCAATTATTATCCCACTTTGTTTTTCAAAAGAAAATGATTTTTGATACAAAAATGATTTCTATGAAAACATAACATAGCAAAAACCTTAGGAAGCAAGAAGTAAGGACTTTTCAAGTTAGATTTTTTCAAAATAAATAGTCAAAGAAGGAATGTGTAGAACATACATAGGACCAACACAAGAATTTAGAAAAGAAGAAAAATTATTTTTCAAAAGTCATCTAGAAAAGTAATACGTAAAAAATAAAGTAATTCTTTAAAAACCAAAAGAATCGAAGTATTCGTTTCAAAACCAATCACAAAATGAATTTCTTATAAAACAATAGTTTTCTAAAAATTAATATTTCTTTACTCAAGAAACATGATTGGACAACAAACACTTGAGCATGAATAAATATGAGCTATGTAGCTATAAAAAGAGAATTTTTCAACTATATAGATAACTAAGTATTTATCAAATAAATTTTTGGATGATTGAACCAAAGTTGTTTTTGAGTTGGAAAATTCGTGGTGAATTTTATCGCCACTGTTTCGGGGCATAAATGATTTAGTTTGATAAAAATAATTTTAGAAATAAATAGATCTTTTCAAGTAGGTAGAAATCAATATATTATATGCGCAATTTCGAGTTAAAATGACCAAGTTATGGCCATTTTAAGTTGGAACT
This sequence comes from Combretum micranthum, assembly GCA_024138025.1. NCBI lineage: Eukaryota > Viridiplantae > Streptophyta > Magnoliopsida > Myrtales > Combretaceae > Combretum > Combretum micranthum. The sequence continues at coordinate 10,744 of JAMXBD010003582.1, forward strand.
TTCCTTTATACGAACTTTAACGTTCTTTTTGACATTGTCTTGTCAAAATTCAAGAAAATCATCAAGAAATACTCATTGTGGGTATTTTCTTTGGCTAGGTGACTCAGAGGAAGGATACCTATATCCCGAAGATTATTTTGATTGAGTCGAGTATGTGAACGACTCATCCGTATAGAAGAATAGTCGACATGGCATTGTGAGTTTATTTTCTTTAAATGCTATACTTGTTGTGCTTGTAATTTAGTTGCATTAGAGCTAGGAAAAGACAAATAGATATGTATGTAAAATAATTCTTTGAAAGAATCTTAAAAATATTGAGGCCAGAATTGATTTAAATGTTTGTTTTAGTATAACACTTGCTTTGTATGAAATTCTTTGATCACCTTAAATTTGATAATAATAATATTATGATATCATAAATAAATGGATTCATGCATACCATGAAGTGAGTCACATTGCATTTGGGTTATTATCCTTGGGTAAGAAGGATAGTAAGCTCATGTCGAAAGCAACACTTGGCGGAGTGTCCGAAAGCGATTGCTTGGCGGCGTTAAGGAAATGCTTGGCAGAAGATTCGAAAGCAAGGCTCGATTCAAGTAGACTTCACATGCTTGGCGACATTGGTCGAAAGCATAAATCTTTTTAACTAAAACTACTTGTTTTAAGGTTATGTATCACCAAACCCCGAATGGAGGGCGCAAATCCATTCAACATATAGTTCCTGGAAAACTATATGCCTTGTTTGTCCATGTTTATGTTGCATTTCATTTGATTGCTTAAACAACTTGTTTGAAATTTTGTTACAAGAAGTTATTTATGGAAATAGTTCTCACTAAGCCTGTCAGCTTATACCCCCATAGATATCTTTTGTAGTTCCCTTATCTGTGGTTGAGGCCACGAGGACCTTGCAGTCAGGTAATTTCTTTTTGGATAAGGAAATTCTAGATGGAGTTTAGTGTTGGATAAGATGTAAAATATTCCTGTAATAGATTTGTGAATAGGGAAAATGTCCCTAAGTTTGTAAGATCATTGTTATAAGTATATAAATATTATGAATCCTCTTTTCTTAATATGTTATTATATCTTCTTAAGCTTCATAATTCCATGTATGGTCCTCTAAATTTATGAGAGTACGCCTTACACTTAATATCAAAGCTTTTGGAAGTGGCTAAAGTTGTCATACTTAAGCTTTAATATCGAGTGTGGCGGATTGTTGTAAACCCCCGAAAATTTTCATAATTCTTCGAAAATAATCCTAGAAGTCTAACTTTAAAAATGTAATCGACCCAAGTTAAAACCAAATTCTAAATCAAGTCAAAACATAAGAATTCTTAGTCTTAAGAAAACGAGAACCCTTGAAACAAAATATAAAATCCAACTATCGGTTAAATCAACATCTGTACGCCAATCAAATCATCTACCCGATTCCTAAAACGCAAATTAAAACAATATATCCAAATACCGCTTAACAACAAAATGATAAGATCTTAAATCCTTCGGTAAATTTCAGAATAAAAATTTCAATTTTTACCAAAAGTCAAATTGAGTCAACTCATAACCCTAAACTCGGTTAAATGATCCCGAGAACTAAAGACTATTAAAGAATCACAAATAAAATAAAGGTAAACCATAGATATCGAGCTAAAATTATAAAACGGTCAAAACTCGAAAATTATAAGATCTTATGAATAATTCAACAAAAACCGGAAGTCAAACCGAGACCCTAAAAGTCAACAAAGCTTATAACAAACCTTAGTGATTAAGATCCGGCAATTCCGCATTCTCAAACCCTAGAAAACGAAATTAAGTTAATGGCTTAAAATAGTTCGTAATAATATAGGGTAACATAAAAATATCATATTCGCGAATTTCTAGTGTCCTTCGGACTCAAATGAGACAGTTCTCGAAAAACGTGTCCCGGAGCTCGGAATACTAAAAATATTTCTTCAACACCAAAAGACTCGTAATTAAACAATGATTTCAAAAATATTGATTTTAAAATTTTTTGGTAGCTAAAAATTATAGATATCGCATTATTACGCGTATTTTTATTACCACCGGTACTTTAATTGTCTAGTTTACTATTCATAGTACTTTTCTATTGTTCATTATTATTCCTCTATCTCTACTTTTTCTTTCTACCTATTCTTACACCTACATACCTATTTCTTACAATTTTCTTTTCCCATAAAAATTCTACACCACATATTACTAAACTTCTCTTAGACTTTTCTTCTAAAATTAATTTTTTTATCAAATTTCCCCTCTTGCATGAAGTTGTCGTCCACCACTCTCTCTCCCTTCATCTCCATTTATTTTCTTTTTCAATTAATTTAATTACATCTAATTTTCACTCCAAAATTCTATAAATAGCCCATTCCTCCTTCATTCTTTCACACAATTCATTTCACTAACAAAACTCTTTCAAAATCTCTCCACAAATTCTCTCTTCAAGAATTCTCTCTACCAAAACTCTCTTAAACCAATTCCTTACAAAAATCATTCCTTATACATAAACTATCTATCACATATCACTACTCACATAATACCCTTTTCATCTACCATCTTCATATCATATAAACACCTTAGATAAACTTCTTCCAACCATTTATTTACCAATGTCATGTAACTTAAGATGACTATGGTGTTGTTTTGAAACTCACATGAGTAGTAAAAGCAACAACATGTTCATGTTTCGTTATTGCACATGAACTTCCTATTTTATTTTGTTGTTATGTTGATTTTATTATTCATATCTAACTAAATATATTTATATAATCTTTAGAGCATATAAGCTCACTTGTTATTTATTTATTTCATGCTTTGCAATTTATTTATTTCATGCTATTTCTTCAAGACTAGTCTTCTAGTCTTAGACTTATCCATATCAAGTCAAAACAATGTTTTATTTATTTTCTTTAATCTTTTGGGACTACTCTATTCTTAGTCCCAGGATGCCTTGATGAAGTTAAGGCTCCCAATACTTGACCGGGATACCTTGATGAAGCTAAGGTTCCCAATACTTGATATTTTATTTTCTTGCTTATCATTTGTTTCTAGTATTTTCTTATGTTTTTATTATTTTATATGCTCATAATACTTGCATCCACATAATGATATTGTCTCAACTAATTTAAAAGTAGAATTTTACTTTACTAAAGGAACTTAAAACCAAATTTTCTATTTTGTGATTTGTCACAAAATAATGAAGTTATTATCAAACAACAAAGAAATAGAGTAATACGAGTTTTTTTAAATAACAAAGATAGTTTTACAAGGAAACATAAGAAATAAATACTTTCATTGTTTATTATGGGAACCCAAGTTTTAGTAAAATAATTTGTTAGTTTTCAAAGTTCTTACAAAAGGCTTAAAGGTTAAACTCTTCTAAACTCCATGACAAAACCAAGAAACAAACTAGTTTTCAAAGTTAAGATAAAATCAACTCATAAAGTTGTGAACCCACTTAGGAAGATAATAATTTTAAGTTCCTAAAGAAGAGACTTATTTTTAAAGAATATAGATAAGATAAGATTAAAAACGAAGGGTTTTATCAATAAAGAGAATTCTTTTCAAAGGAAATAAAAGAGCAAGTTTTAGAAGACAAAAACTTATATTTTAGATAATAAATATAAGAAGACAAGACTCATTTTCTAAAACCATCTTAAATATAAAGTTATAAAAAGGTTTTCAACAACTTAATACACTTTGATAACTTTGATCTTTTATCACTAGAAGTAAAATTTATGAAAGACTAAGGAAAATTTGCTTGTTTTTGGAAAAAGAATGAATAAAATAAAATAAGAATATACTCACTAATAATAGCCTATGAAAATATAAAGTTTCTTCAAAAGACTTGAAAAGAAATTGTCAAAGTTAAAGTTTTAACAACTTAAAAATGAATTGTTTTATAAATTGTTGAGACACTACCATTAGAAATTTTGCGTATAAAGTGAGCGTATCTATATACTCAAAGGATTTATCAATATATATACATATATATATATCTATATTTTTTCTAAAGGATTTTGAATGAAGTTGAGTTAGAAAATGGATTTGCAAAAGTTGAGAAATGTTCGTTTTAAATCTGTACTCAATGTTTTCGGAGCCTAAATGACCTTATATAACAAAGATAACCTTAGAAATGAATAGATCTTTTCGAATAGGTAGAAAATGGTATATTATATGCGAAATTCCGAGTTAAAATGAGCAAGTTATGGCCATTTTAAATTGGAATTTCATTCTATACGAATTTGACGGACATAGTGAAATAGAATTAGAAAGATGAAACAGAATTTCTACAAAATGCTCATATGGGGTATTTCTTTTGTCTAGGTGACGAAAGATACGAGATTACCCTTCCTAAGGATTACCATGACTAAGAAAATCGCGAAATGGACGAGTGAGTTATTCCTCTTAATTTTATTACCTTACTTGTGCTTGTAAAGTAGTAGCATTAGCATACCAAGAAAAGATAAAAATGGATATATATTTAGGGAATTCGGGATTATGAGTATATATGTGATTCTATGTTTATGCGTAAAATGAGAATTAAGAATATCGCAACTTCAAACTACTTGTTTAAATAATTTTGTTTACTTACTTGTATGACTACTTATTAATTGCTAAATTGATTGATCGCCACCTAAAAAGGTTTGGCTTAAGAAAAATGAAACACTCACGCATAGCATCCATCGAGTCACATCTCCTTCAGAAGGCTGCTACTCCTACGGAGTTGGATTGGCAGTGATCGTGCGGTGACACGGGCCATGTTCCTTCCTGGAGAATCCATGTAAACCCCGGTAATTCTCGGTAGCTAGAAACCCCCGGGAGTTGGAAGCGAAACCCTAATCCGATCAGATTGAGTTTAGTGAATGAAGCCTAGGAACCCTAAATCCGGCTTTCCTTCGGTTTCATAGTAAAATAAATATTATGAAGTAAATAAATTTGAATTGTTGTTCCAAAGTATATTTCAAACCTTTCAAAGTTTTTAATTCGGGAATTTTTCAGTTCCGGGCCTTCCCGAGCCCAATTACGGAAAAGCGTGCCCCGGGCCACGAATTCAGAAAAATATTCCGGAATATTCATTAGAACCGTAATTTTATAAGGATTCCAAAAATATCAATTTCATAATTTTCCGAGCTATAAAAATTACAGTTATAGCTTTTCCCGTGTTTTCGGAACAACCGGTAAAATAGATGTCTTGTCTACTATTCACAAGTACAACCTACACTACACACTACCCATACCCTATTCTTACATCCTTACAACTACTCATTTCAATTTTCTTTTCCAAGAAATTTTGTCTTTAAATCAATTATCACATTTATTACATTTTCATTTACTAAATTACAAAAAAATCAAATTTCAAACACACACACACATCCACAAGGATGTGGCCGGCGCCCTCCCTCTTGCTCCCCTCTCCGTTGAGCTATTTTCACTTCTTTTTAATTAACTAAACCCTAATTCCCTTAGTATATATACTAAATGTTCTCTCTCTCTCTTCATTTTCTTCTCATTTAACTTTTGGAAAAGAGAAAAACTCTCTTCTTTTTCCCCTTTGTGCCGTGAGTTTCTTCCCCTCCCCATCCTCACTTTCCAACTTTGTTTCCTCTTCTTTCCTTCTTCAAGACCTCTTTGGTATGTATATTTAGGCTTTGTTCATCCTAAATCTTGTTATGGCAAGAGTATTCTTGTGTGTTTTCTCATCTAAATCCCAATGAGCATGAGCAAGGGACATGAAAACACTACTACAAGAATCTCAAGCCATCTCAAGAAGTGGATCTAATGTTTAGATGAGCTTATGTTAAATATCAACTTGTTCATGCATGTAAAGTAGAGATCTTGCACATATATTGTTGTTCATGCCATGAGATCCATGCTTATATATCATATGTAGTAGATCTAAGTTTAGACATTCACACTTCATGTACATGCATGATCATAGGTTCATTTTGTTTTATATGCTTTGATGATCATAAGAATGAAGTCTTGTTCATGTATAGAGATGTTAGATAGTATATCTCCACATATAGATGGCAAGAACATTGAAAAAGGAAGACTTTGTTAGATATGAAAAGTTGAAAATTCGGATGAAATGGAAACCCTACCTTAAAGACCCCAAAATCAACTTTAAACTCATATTTCATAAGAAAAATGAAGGGTATGTGTAATAGACATGTTGAAGGAATTATTTTCATGAGTTTAGATGAGTTTAGGCATAATAAAAATAAGGAAAACAAGAGGTGAAGTTAGAAGAAAAATGTTGACTTTAATGTGTAGTCAAATTCGTAACTTTGTGTAATGCCTAAATAAACACTTAGTATTTAAGTCTAAAATGGATGTTTTATAAGCTAAATGAAGTCCTTAGATAATGTATACATTGAAGCTCCAATTTTTAATGCATTAGACAAGATTTCCCTTAAGAAAAATGTAAGAAAAGAAATTTGGAAAATTCGGATTTTTACAAATAGCTTATTTAAAACATGTTTACCAAATGAAAAATGTGAATTTTTGCATGAATGGAGGCCATGACTATTATAGACTTTGAGAACCTATTTTTAGTTAAATAATAAGTAGATTACAAGATTAAAAACCAAAGAAACCCTAAGGAGTATAATGTGGGAAAAACTTCTTAGAATTAGTCTTTATGAACTTTCCCCAACACTTAGGAGTTCCTAAGAGTTTATTACTACAAAAATCATCATGACCATGCACATATTGAGTTCATTACATGGCATACACATTAGTAGTTCATTCCTAAATCATTCATGCATGAATCACCAACTAGGAACATTTCTTATCAAAAGCAAAGCACATTTTCAAATTGGATCAATTGCGGAACAGAACTGATCCCACTGTTCCGTGACCCTATTATTTTCAAAACTTGGATTTAATACTTGAATAGATAGATCTTTCGAAGTAGATGAAGATCGATATAAAGTTTGCGAAATTCCGAGTTAAAATGACCAAGTTATGGCCGTTTTAAGTCGGAACTTCCAAATAGCGAGAAATCCGAATTCAACTAGTCTAGATATAGTTTGATTTAATTACATGGTGAGAATCTCATAGGATTATTCTTGATTGGTAGGTGATTCCGAGCAGGACGACACTCTACCTCCCGATTATTATTATTAAGAAGTTTGGTGTCCATGGCCGAGTGAGTTTACTTCCACTCTCAATTAATGCTTGTGATTAATGTAGTGGCATAGTGATGTAGGCAAAGATAAAAGAATTGTATAGCATGGGGTATGGGAATTATTTATGTTGTGATTGTTGATATGTGAAATGGAGCTTAAGGTATATCGAAACCGGGTGTTAAGATATTGACTGCTTTACTAGAATCTTATGATGAATGTCTGCGAATACTTGTTGGTCACTTAAAAGAATTGAATTAATGACTATTCGACTCCGACTATAAATTGAATTCATTCATGTCACGATGGGGTTGGAGCATTTGCATTGTTGGTAATCGTGATCCATAAAACGACTTGTGGTTAATCGTGATCCATAAAACGAATTTTATTAGTTGACCGTGAGCTTAAACGGCGTCGTACCGCAGGATTCGTTAATCTGCTAACCCGGGATGGAGGGCGCAAGTCCATCCACATATGATTTCCGGTTGGTCATATGTTTGATGATCATTTGTTTGATGCATACACTTGCTGAATAATTACTTGTTTGACTGATTGTTTAATTGCGTTATGGAAGTATTGCTCACTAAGCTAGTTAGCTTACGCCCCATAGTTTCTATCTTTTGCAGCATGTTTATATGGCTTAGGCCAAGACAAGCCACAGCGCAGGTACCGGAGATAGGAGTTTCCCATAGAAGTTTAATTCATTCCTTTTTGTATAGACTTCCATTGGAAACTAAGGACTCTGGATGACTGTAATAGACTGTTATTCTTTTGCGGGGGAATGCCCCTTAGATTTTGTAAACTTAAATTATGCGTTTTGATTTATTATCTATGGCTAATGAATGCCTCGTTAAACTGTTTAACTCCATTTGTTGAAGTATTCTATTGTCGTAAAGGAACGCTTTACATCTACTTAAGACTTCCGAAGGCCCCGGGTAGGGAACTCGAGAGTCTTACTTAGTATGTGGCGGGCTGTTACGTTTAGGATACCCTACGGGGCGTGACAGTTTAAGTTGGTATCAGAGCCTAGGTTATAAAACACAATAGAATTAAAAGAAACCGGACCTAGAAATCTAACTACTAGGTTAAATGGAGTTAAAAACGTTTTCTTGCTGAGTCTAATTAGTAGTATTGTTTGATGTAGGTCTCTCTGGGTGAGACTAGGGAAAGGGCAAGGAATTTTACAAAGGAAATGATGAAACGATGGTAGAATATAGACTGAGGCTGAGAATTGTGTGAGATTTTGCCTAGCCCGACATCCCCGGACCCTAGGGGAAATGTACAGGTTATGGAAGGATGGGCTGAGATATACCAGATGGGCTTCAGTAGTGGATCAATTGAGTTATGATCCTATGGGAAGAAGGAGCTGGACAAAGTTAGAGACAATCTATACTTAGAGAGGATCATGGTTGATTACGGGCGTGAGCCCATGACGAGAGAAGCCACATTTATCTTGAAAGGTGGAGGAAACCGAACCCCTCCAGATTTTAGGGTATGGATCCCCATAGGACCCTTATATGTTTATGCTCATGATAACTTATATGATCACCTGACTGGAATATAGCTGATGCATGGAATCACATCACCTGGCATGCAATCTATTTGGACATCCTCCCCCCCCCGGTAATAGCTCCACCTCCAGCTATTGATATAGGTATGCAGCTGAATGGAGCGCCTGTGATTGGAGAGGATGAAGAGGAAAGAGGAGGAGGAGGATCCCGAGGAGGATCCGAACTGGGAACAAAATGAGGTACCTAGGACCCCTACCCCGCCTGTTGAACCAGAAGTGCAGGTAAACCCAGAACCCGATCAAATTATATGGGATTTTAACCGGATGTTGGAGATACCAGAGAGTGGGAGGGTAGAACCCGAGGTAGATTCCAGGCTATGGAGAGATGTGTATGTGGAGGGTGAGAACCCACCTGTGCTTGACCTAGCAGTAGTGAACCGAGGCCCCAGTGCCTATGGAGACTGAAAATGTGGCAGATGAGCCTGTGAGAGAGCCTGAAGTAGAGGTGAACCGCCTAGGTGAGCCCGAGATAGAGGTGAGGAGGAGGAAGTAAGCCCGCAAGAGGGGCAAGGGACTGAAGAAGAAGAAGAAGAAAGTGAGGATCCGGAGCCTCTAGTCCGACCCGCTAGGAAGCGGAGGATGACCACCAGGGAGTATCTTAGCTTGTTCGTCCGACAGGACGATGGTGGTTCTACCAGCAGGAGACGACTCCTAGCCCGACCCCCGACAGCTCTAGTGATGATAGAGACCGGGATGTTAGCTAACCCATAAAGTCCAAGCGGAATCCTGATTTTCTTATTTTTGTAGTAGGCAATGCGGGATGCCAATTGCCTTAGGATTTCAGGATAGTTAGTATTTTATTTGTTCTTTTTCCCTGTATTTTGTCATGTTTTCGGGAATAGGGAAATTGATTAGAATAGGAAGGAGCTTAGCTAGCCAAATTTTGGGAACTAAAAGTTGATGTAATATTTGTATGGCTCGCTAAAGAAATGAAAAGGATCACTTTTGTTTTAAAGAAATGGATTGTGAAAAGCGCATTCTAGTCATGATACATAAGAGAACATTAACTGCATATAGATTGCATAAGCATTCACTCATTCGCATTATTGTTGTGAAATATCAATTGTTACATGTGTGGATTCTTCTATTTCCTTGTGTTCTTTTAATTATTCCTTATTTTCTTTTATGGATTGATATTACTCATCTTATGACTTTATGGAATTATGTATTCCTTTTTCCTTCTAAGTTTAAATTCCAGATTCTCGCAACTTCTGAGCTTGTTATTAATCTTATTCCTTTGAAACCTAAAACCCTAAAGATACTAAAATCCATTAAACATTGTGTAAACAGACGAAACCGACGAACTCGGAACCAAGGACAAGGGTCTAACCTAATGAAGCCGATCAACCGGCTATACAACAACCTGACCCCCAAGGAGTAGCACCCCAAAACCAACAGGGCGATGTGCTAAATGCGATTGGGCAATTGGCCAATCTCTGAACACCTTTCATCCAGAATCAAAATCCAGTACAGAACCCACACCCAGTCAGAGTGCTCGGGATTCAGCACCACATCCGCCGCCCGCAGATCATCGGGAAATGACTGCGGAGGCACCTGCTCCACAAGAGGAGCATCCTATAATGTGCGGTTGCCGCCACCCCCCCATACAGGAGACCCCACCGAAGCTCTTTACCGGACTTCATTAAGAGCAACCGGTACTTTGATGGGGCATTCGGCAAGCCGGATGAAGCTGAGGATTGGTTGGCTCAAGTGGAACGTTCTTTTGCTGCATACGAGATTCCACCTTACTTGCAGCTAGAATATGGGACGTATATGTTAAGATACAATGCTCGAGTCTGGTGGGACTCCAAGAGAAGGAATTTGACTCCCCGGCCACCTGGGAAACCTTCGCCGGGAATTCTTGAATAATTATTTCCCTCTAGCTTGAGGGTGAAGTATAGTGCGGATTCCTTCATGTAAAGCAGAAAGGGAGAACGTAGAGCAATATGAAACTGAGTTTGTTCACTGCTGCAGTATGCCCCTGAATCTTTCAGGGATAGTGAGGAATTAAAGAAGCAGGTATTTGGGAGGCTTGGACGAGGAACTGCGATCAAGCTAGAAGAGTTCGGAGTAAGAACCTATCCCGAGATGGTAGAAAAGGCTCGGTCATTGAAGGGGCTAGGAAAAGGAAGTATCAGGAGCCCGAAAAGAGAGTATTCGGGAAGAGGCCGTTTGATGCCTCGAGCTCAGGGTTCAAAGGTAAACGGTACAGGCCGTACCAAGGGTTTAAAGAGGAGTCTAGCAGCAAGCCGACCCAGTTCAAGACCAATCACATGTTGGAAATGTAAGGGACACATGCACCTAGGCAATGCCCGCAGTTGAGGAACAAGTGCTATTTTTGTGGCGATGCTGGCCACATGGTTTTTACGTGCCCGAAGAAACTGGCAGTAACTTGCTTCATTTGCAAGGAAAAAGGGCACTTAGCTTCCGAATGTTCACAACGAAAGAGCGTGGCCACCCGACCCTTCGGAGCCTCGAGTAATACCAACCCCTTGAGGTCTGGTAACAAGAGCGGAAGTCGAGCAGCTTCCGCGATGCACGGGATGAGGCTGTACAATTTGAAGGCCAATGGATGGTGGAAGAAGACGAAGATGAGGACGTAGAGTTGGCAGCTTTGGATCAAAGCGAGAGTACTGATGGTGGCCTGGTGACAGGTTAGTAACAGAAACCCCTCCTAAGTTGAAATTAAGTTGTTTAAATTGATTTATTGTTTAAATGAAATTGTATATATTATGGAAAGCTGGAAGTAGAGACCCTATATGGATAGCCTTAAGAATATTTTAAGGTTCATATGTGATGGGTGTTTGTTGACCTCAGGACACATACAAGTAAATAGCGTGGAAGCCTATGCTTTGTTTGACACGGGAGCGACCCACTCGTTCATCACCTATAGTTTGGCCAACCGACTCGGATTGCCCATAGCCACAACCACGGTTAGCTTGAGGATTAAGACCCCCACGGGGAGTGTGTGTCGACCCGAGATCTGATAAAAGACTGTCCATTGGAAATCCATGATCACCACTCCAAAAGTGATCTAATTGTGTTGGAAATGAATAAATACGAAGTTATCCTCGGGATGAATTGGCTAAGTAAGTAAAGGCAATAGTGGATTGCCAAAGAGGACTGTATGTTTTTATGATCAATCGGGAGAAAAAGTAGAATTTATGGGAGAGGCCTTAGTCCCAAGAAGGTTGATCTAAGCTCGTTCGAGTTGATGATGGAGGATGAGGAGAATACCGATTGAGGATGTCTTGGATGAAGGGGAAACCGTGAGGAAAAGAATATTCCAGTGGTGAATGAATACTTGGATGTGTTCCCAGAAATTTTGCCGGGATTACCGCCAAGAGAGAATCGACTTTGAGATTGTGTTGGCTCCAAATACCGAACCAATATCTAAAGCGCCATACCGGATGGCACCGGCTGAGTTGAAGGAGCTAAAGACGCAGTTACAAGAACTTCTGGACCAGAAATTTATAAGACCAAGTGTATCGCCATGGGGCACCCGTCTTGTTTGTGAAGAAGAAGGACGGATCGATGAGGTTGTGTATCGACTACCGGGAATTGAATAAGGTGACTGTCAAAAATCGATATCCCTTACCAAGAATGACGATTTTTGACCAGCTAGCAAGGAGCTTGTGTGTTCTCACGTATTGACTTACGTTCGGGGTATCATCAGCTAAGGATTAAGCCTGAGGATGTGCCTAAGACAGCTTTTCGTACTCGTTATGGGCACTACGAGTTTTGGTAATGTCATTTGGACTGACTAATGCACCGGCTGCATTTATGGACTTAATGAATAGAGTCTATAAGCCGCTTTTGGATAAATGTGTGATAGTCTTTATAGACGACATCCTCATATATTCAAAGACCAAGAGCAACATGAGGAGCATCTCCGTTTGGCATTGCAAACCTTACGAGATAACAAGCTGTACGCCAAGCTGTCCAAGTGTGACTTTTGGTTAGACAGGATATCCTTCCTCGGACATGTGGTAACGGGTGATGGGATATCAGTTGATCCCGAAAAGATCAAGGCGATAGTGGATTGGAAGCCACCACAAACAGTTACTGAAGTAGGAGTTTCTTGGGATTGGCTGGCTACTATCGCAAATTTGTGAAGGATTTTTCAAGATAGCTAAGCCGTGACTCAATTGACTCAAAAGAACGAAAAATTCATTTGGACAGACAAGAGAGAACAAAGTTTTCAGGAACTAAAGCGACGACTGGTCTCGGCACCGATTTTGGTTTTACCAGATCCGGAAAAGTCTTACACGGTACATAGTGATGCTTCGAGAAATGGTCTTGGATGCGTCTTGATGCAAGAACGGAAGGTCATTGCGTATGCTTCTCGGCAATTGAGACCGCATGAGCAGAATTACCCTACGCATGATTGGAACTAGCTGCAGTTGTCTTTGCCTTGAAGTTATGGCGACATTATCTGTATGGACAACGGTGTGAGATATACACAGATCATAAAAGCCTTAAATACCTGTTCACACAGAAGGAGTTGAACATGCGGCAAAGGAGGTGGCTGGAATTAATAAAAGATTATGACCTGGGATAAATTACTGTCCAGGAGAGTAAATGCAGTCGCGGACGCCCTAAGTCGGAAGAATCACGGAGGTAGCCGCTTTGATTACAAGCCAGAAGGAGTTGATTAAGGAATTTGAGAAATTAAGGATCGAGTTCATAGATCGAAGTGCTGAGCTGAGATATCTAACTTGGTGCTGGAACCAACCCTCGTAAAAGAATCAAAGAAGCACAAGGTATGACGAAGTGATACAAAAGATAAAAAGGGAAACCCAAGCGGGAAAGTACCTTGACTTTGCCGTGGATGAGGAAGACGTGATCCGGATGAACGGAAGGCTGTGCGTACCAGAGGATGAGGAGTTGAAGAAGGAAATAATGAGTGAGGCACATAACTCCGGGTATACCATGCATCCGGGAGGCACCAAAATGTACCAAGATTTGAAAAGTTGCTATTGGTGGAATGGGATGAAGCGAGATGTGGCAGATTATGTAATGAAGTGCGCAGTATGCCAACAGGTGAAGGTAGAGCACCAGAGACCGGGCGGATTGCTAAAGCCCTTACCCATTCCTGAATGGAAGTGGGATCAAATATCCATGGATTTTGTTTGTGGCTTTCCCAAGACTCCATCGGGTTGTGATGCAATATGGGTAATAGTGGATCGGTTAACTAAGTCGGCGCATTTCCTACCCATAAATATGACCTATTCAATGGAAAGGTTAGCCAAGATTTATATCAGAGAGATCGTAAGATTACATGGCATACCTGCAGGGATCATCTCATAGAGACCCGAGATTTGTGTCCAAGTTTTGGACGAGCTTGCAGAAGAGCTTGGGTACTAAATTGCATTTCAGTACGGCTTACCATCCTCAGACCGACGGACAGTCTGAGCGGACGATCCAAACCCTAGAAGACATGTTAAGGGCGTGTGCCCTGGAATTCAAAGGGAATTGGGATAGTCATGTACACCTAATCGAGTTTGCCTATAATAACAGCTATCACTCCACTATCCAGATGCCTCCGTATGAAGCTTTGTATGGACGGCGTTGTAGGTCCCCTTTGTTTTGGGATGAGTGGAAAAGGTAGCAATTGGGCCGGAATTGGTACAGGAAGCCGCGGATAAAGTGAGGTTGATTCAGCGGAAAATGAAGGAAGCCCAGGATCGACAAAAGAGCTGGGCAGACTTGAAAAGACGGAGCTTGAATTTAAAGTGGGTGATCATGTGTACCTGAAGATAAACCCGATTAAAAGTATCAAGAGGATGCGTACACAAGGGAAATTAAGCCCGAGATACATTGGACCTTTTGAGATCTTGGAAAGAGTCGGAGACCTGGCGTATCGGCTAGCCCTACCACCTAATTTGTCCGGGATTCACAATGTGTTCATGTGTCAGTTTTGAGGAGATATGTGCCGACCCAGAGAGGATTCTGGAAACCAGTTGAAGGAAAACCTGACATATGAAGAACACCCAGTAAAGATATTGGATAAGAAAACTCAAAGGCTACGAAACAAAGACATTCACTACGTGAAAGTGTTGGAGGAATCATGCCTTTGAAGAAGCAACCTGGGAAGCGGAGATGAAATCCGGAGAAAGTACCCCGAGATATTTGAAGGACAAGGTACGTCAGTTCCGTTTTGAGGACAAAACTTTATTTAAGGTGGGGAGGTTGTAAACCCCGGAATTCTCAGTAGCTAGAAAACCCCGGAGTTGGAAACGAAACCCTAATCCGATCAGATTGAGTTTAGTGAATGAAGCCTAGGAACCCTAAATCCGGCTTTCGGTTTCATAGTAAAATAAATATTATGAGTAAATGAATTTGAATTGTTGTTCCAAAGTACATTTCAAACCTTTGAAAGTTTTAAATTCGGGAATTTTTCAATTCCGGGCCTTCCCGAGCCCAATTACGGAAAAGCGTGCCCCGGGCCACGGATTCAGAAAAATATTCCGGAATATTCATTAGAACCGTAATTTTATAAGGATTCCAAAAATATCAATTTCATAATTTTCCGAGCTATAAAATTACAGTTATAGCTTTTCCCGTGTTTTCGGAACAACCGGTAAAGTAGATGTCTTGTCTACTATTCACAAGTACAACCTACACTACACACTACCCATACCCTATTCTTACATCCTTACAACTACTCATTTCAATTTTCTTTTCCAAGAAATTTTGTCTTTAAATAATTAACATTTATTACATTTTCATTTACTAAATTACAAAAAAATCAAATTTCAAACACACACACACCACAAGGATGGCCGGCGCCCTCCCTCTTGTTCCCTCTCATTGATTATTTTCACTTCTTTTTAATTAACTAAACCCTAATCCTTATATATACTAAATTTTCTCTCTCTCTCTCTTCATTTTCTTCTCATTTTAACTTTGAAAAGAGAAAAACTCTCTTCTTTTTCCCCTGTGCCGTGAGTTTCTTCCCCTCCCCATCCTCACTTTCCAACTTTGTTTCCTCTTCTTTCCTTCTTCAAGACCTCTTTGGTATGTATATTTAGGCTTGTTCATCCTAAATCTTGTTATGGCAAGAGTATTCTTGTGTGTTTTCTCATCTAAATCCCAATGAGCATGAGCAAGGGACATGAAAACACTACTACAAGAATCTCAAGCCATCTCAAGAAGTGGATCTAATGTTTAGATGAGCTTATGTTAAATATCAACTTGTTCATGCATGTAAAGTAGAGATCTTGCCATATATTGTTGTTCATGCCATGAGATCCATGCTTTATATATCATATGTAGTAGATCTAAGTTTAACATTCACAACTTCATGTACATGCATGATCATAGGTTCATTTTGTTTATATGCTTTGATGATCATAAGAATGAAGTCTTGTTCATGTATAGAGATGTTAGATAGTATATCTCCACATATAGATGGCAAGAACATTGAAAAAGGAAGGCTTTGTTAAATATGAAAAGTTGAAAATTCGGATGAAATGGAAACCCTACCTTAAAAACCCCCAAAATCAACTTTAAACTCATATTTCATAAGAAAAATGAAGGGTATGTGTAATAGACATGTTGAAGGAATTATTTTCATGAGTTTAGATGAGTTTAGGCATAATAAAAATAAGGAAAACAAGAGGTGAAGTTAGAAGAAAAATGTTGACTTTAATGTGTAGTCAAATTCGTAATTTTGTAATGCCTAAATAAACACTTAGTATTTAAGTCTAAAATGGATGTTTTATAAGCTAAATGAAGTCCTTAGATAAGTATACATTGGCCTCCAATTTTTAATGCATTAGACAAGATTTCCCTTAAGAAAAATGTAAGAAAAGGAAATTTGGAAAATTCGGATTTTCACAAATAGCTTATTTAAAAACATGTTTACCAAATGAAAAATGTGAATTTTTATGCATGAATGGAGGCCATGACTATTATAGACTTTGAGAACCTATTTTTAGTTAAATAATAAGTAGATTACAAGATAAAAAACCAAAGAAACCCTAAGGAGTATAATGTGGGAAAATAGCTTCTTAGAATTAGTCTTTATGAGACTTTCCCCAACACTTAGGAGTTCCTAAGAGTTTATTACTACAAAAATCATCATGACCATGTACATATTGAGTTCATTACATGGCATACACATTAGTAGTTCATTCCTAAATCATTCATGCATGAATCACCAACTAGGAACATTTCTTATCAAAAGCAAAGCACATTTTCAAAATTGGATCAATTGCGGAACAGAACTGATCCCACTGTTCCATGACCCTATTATTTTCAAAACTTGGATTTAATACTTGAAATAGATAGATCTTTCGAAGTAGATGAAGATCGATATAAAATTTGCGAAATTCTGAGTTAAAATGACCAAGTTATGGCCATTTTAAGTCGGGACTTCCGAAAATAGCGAGAAATCCGAATTCAACTAGTCTAGATATATAGTTTGATTTAATTACATGGTGAGAATCTCATTAGGATTATTCTTGATTGGTAGGTGATTCCGAGCAGGACGACACTCTACCTCCCGATTATTATTATTAAGAAGTTCGGTGTCCAATGGCCGAGTGAGTTTACTTCCATTCTCAATTAATGCATGTGATTGTAATGTAGTGGCATTAGTGTTATAGGTAAAGATAAAAGAAGTTGTATGAGCATGCTGGGGTACTTGGGAATTATTTATGTTATCGATTGTTGATATGTGAAATGGAGCTTAAGGTATATCGGAACCGGTGTTAAGATATTGACTGCTTTACAAGAATCTTATGATGAATGTCTGCGAATACTTGTTGGTCACTTAAAAGAATTGAATTAATGACTATTCGACTCGACTATAAATTGAATCCATTCATGTCACGATGGGGTTGGAGCATTCGCATTGTTGGTTAATCGTGATCCATAAAACGACTTGTTGGTTAATCGTGATCCATAAAACGACTTGTTGGTTAATCGTGATCCATAAAATGAGTTATTATTAGTTGACCGTGAGCTTAAACGGCGTCGTACCGCAGGATTCGTTAATCTGCTAACCCGGGATGGAGGGCGCAAGTCCATCCACATATGATTTCGGATGGTCATATGTTTGATGATCATTTGTTTGATGCATACACTTGCCTGAATAATTACTTGTTTGACTGGATTATGTTAAATTGCATTATGGAAGTAGTGCTCACTAAGCTAGTTAGCTTATGCCCCCATAGTTTCTATCTTTTGCAGCACGACTTTATATGGCTTAGGCCAAGACAGGCTACAGCGCAGGTACCGGAGATAGGAGTTTCCCATAGAAGTTTAATTCATTCCTTTTTGTATAGACTTCCATTGGAAACTAAGGACTCTGGATGACTGTAATAGACTGTTATTCTTTTGTGGGGGAATGCCCCTTAGATTTTGTAAACCTTAACATTATGTGTTTTGATTTATTATCTATGGCTAATGAATGCCTCGTTAAACTGTTTAACTCCATTTGTTGAAGTATTCTATTGTCGTAAAGGAACGCTTTACATCTACTTAAGACTTCCGAAGGCCCCGGGTAGGGAACTCGAGAGTCTTACTTAGTATGTGGCGGGCTGTTACGTTTAGGATACCCTACGGGGCGTGACAATCCAAATCACTCAGGGAAAGTGACTCTAGATTCGGAGCCATGCCAATCAAACGCTATGGGTGAGGACCTGGGGACTAGTAGTAGAAGATCGATGATCTTCAACCCCATTTCCCTAACCTTTGGTATGGAGGGGTAAATCCGTTCTATATATGGTTTTCGGATAACTATATATATTTGCGTAATCATGTGATTGTTGCATTGTATACATAGCATATGTTTAAAAGTCTAAATGAACTTGTTTGAAAATATGGTGCCAATGAAAAGGAATATCTCACTAAGCTAGTTGTAGCTTATACCCCTATAGATTTTGTTGAAACAGGTATACCCGTGGTTTAAATTGAGGATCATGACATTAAGGAAGTCATGGAAGGATGTTAAGCTTCTATGAAGGAAATGAAATCATAAGATGAAGTAATTTTTGTAAGGTTCTTTATATGAAATGACTTATATGATTAGTGATGTATATTTATTTAAAGACAATAAAGGGATATGCCCTTAAGAATTGTAATTTAATATGTTTATATTTTATGATAAGTATTCTCTTTGCCTTGTTACTTATTTATTATACTTCGATGAGTTTCTTTGGTTGTGATGTATGCCTTGTACATGATACAGAAGCCTTTGCGTGATTGAGGTAGTCATTCCTAAGCTTTAGCATTGTGTACGACGGATTGCCACGTTTAAGATACCTCTTGGGGCGTGACAACTGTTACGTTTGGGGTACCCCTTGGGGTGTGACATCAGGGGTTTATAGTTGGGTATGCATACAATGAAGCTGTGTTTAAGAGGCTGCTTTTGTACTCCATAGGGAAGGAGACCTTACTTTCCCGGATTTTCAAATATGGAGAGGAATTGGACCCTTGTTCATTTATGCTCATGAGAAGCTCAAAGATCATAGCGAATAGATGAAAGTCAATTACGAAAGGCTTTTCTACTGGGAATGTGTATATCAAAATATCCTCAAAGCACCTAGAGAAGTGCCAATGCAACTAACAACGCTGACCAAAATTTAGCTTGTAGATGACAAAATGTTGCTAGACGTTGGAGTGGAAGGAGCGCAAGAAGTAGAACCCGAAGAGAAGGAAGAAGAGGAAGATCCGAAGGAAGACTTGGAGAACTGGTTGCACTTGACCCCACCATGCCCTAGGAACACCAATTGTAGATTGAGGAAGAGAGTGAACCTCATGGGAACATCCGACGATATGAAGAATGGCAAGCTCAATTGTCGACAAGGAATCATGCAACTACCCTAATAATGGATGTGGATGCAGCACCCCAAAATCCCTCAGTGGTGAACATTGATTCCGGCAATGAAGCCTTAGATCCCCTTTTGTAGAGAAGTGTTTACGAGCAAAGTGAGTACTCTTTAGGTCATCAAAGTGTGTCTCAAGAGCTTACACCACAACGTACTACTAAGAAGGAATCCTACCTTGATCGTATGTCGTTTTCTGAAAATGGTGGAGTTTATGAAGAAGATGCAATTGCAGATTTGTTGGGAAGAGCCAAAAAGTTAATGAGAAAAAGCAGGATGACCGTGACCAAATACCTAAAACAGTTCGTGACAAGAGACACAGAGAATCGTCAAGTTGAAATCTGGGTGATGCACCATCCCCATAGATTTAGAAAAGAGGAAAGAAGGAAGAAGGAGATGGAAAGATAGAAGGAAAAGTTGAGCACATCCCACCTAGTCCAATTAGAAATTATGTAATAGAAGACCTAAAATGTTAGGTAAGGTAATTAGATTTTTGTGTTTTGTGGAAAAGGTGTTGTTTTTTGTGTTCTTTATGTAATGTTGTTGTATGTGTTTATGTTGTCTTTTGATTTCAGTTTGTAAGGGTCTTGTATCCGTTATCAATTTCCTATTTTGAACAAAGTATTCATGACTATGGAATTTCATTTTGAGATTTTGCACATTTCCTTTGATTATTTCTTGTTTTCTCATTTAAATTATCATGTTACGTATTATGAGAAAAATTTATGTGATTTCTATAAATACCCGCTTAAGACTTAATAACTTATTGAAAAGATTACCGAGTTTAAGTAAATAAAATCTAACAGCTGAGGTTGAAGAAGACGATGATAGGAACAAAGCACCTCCAATCAACCTGCTGCACCTCCCCAAAACTCTCAAGCTACCAAACCACAAGTGAATCTGCAAGCCGTACTTAGGTAGTTAGCTCAAGTACTAGAAACTCTAAGATAAAACATTCTAGCGCCTACACCAACTCCACCATAACCTATACCATAAGAATTAGTAAAAGTGCTTACCCTAAGAAGTGTAAAATCTCACATCGTGCCACTACTGCCGCTGTCGTTGCTGCAAGGACCATACATGAGCTCTTTACCAAAGTTCATCAAAAGTAAAAGGTGCTTTGATGGAGCTTTCGGTAAGCCAGACGAAGCTGAAGACTGGCTAGCCCATATTGAGAGATCCTTTGAAGCATATGAAGTGCCCTATCACCTAAGGATTAGTTATGGCACTTACATGCTCCGCCTCAATGCCCGAGTTTGGTGGGAGTCCAAGAGATGAGATTTGATGCCCATAGTCACTTGGGATATGCTTCGACAAGAGTTCTTGGGGAACTACTTCCTCGATAGTCTATGTGTGTAAGCTCCGAAAAATTTTAGTAAATAATAAACCTAAAAATCACTCTGAATTAAAACCGAGCTTCGATAAGCCCCAAATTCTGAATGGATCCAGAAATTTTCAAATCGTGAGAAAAATAAGAATCCTTAAAAATAAAATAGGAACTCAATATACTTTTATTCCAAAACCACTACGTACGAAAAATTTTATATTCGACTCCAACTCATAAAAATCGAGTAAAATAGAGCCCAAAAACGAATTATTAAAAAGTAAATAATGATTAAACCTTTGGAAATAAAACTCAATCCAAAGAATTTTGAAAACGTTAAGGAATATTAAATACCTATGAAAATCGACCTTAAAATAAATATCTCAAATCAGATATGTTATATACACATAAAATATCAGTTTCCAAATTGGTAAAGGCATAAACCGAAAAGTCAACCGAATAATCTAAGTCCACGAAACTCTCGAGAAACCCCATAGCTTAGATCCGACAATTCCGTATTTCTAAACTAAAGAAGTCGGGATAAGAGAAAAAGGTGTAGTTGGTTCATGTTAAGTCTAGGATGCTCTAAAAGATGAGGTTGGCGAATTTTCAATCTATTTCCAGCTCGGTTAGGTACAGACCTTGAAAAGCGTGCCCCAGGATTCGAAATAATGAAAATATGTTATTAATGCCATTAGACTCGTATATTTTTTAGGGATCTCTAAAATATTAGCTTTATAAATTTTCGATAACTGGAATTATCTAATTTTGTGATTTTGTTTGTATTTTATTACTGCCGGTGATTCGCTGGTCTTTCGGTACTATTTACTATTATCCATTTCACAATTTTATTATTCTTATAATGTATACCCCGATTTTCCTAGTAACCAAATAAACTTTAGAAACCGGATAACGAAACCCTAAATCGGTCTGGTTCAAGCTTAGTGAGAGAAGCTTAGAAGCTCTAAATCCAGCTTTCCTTCGGTTTCATAATAAAAGAAGTTTTATAAAGCAAATGAATATGAATTATTGTTTCAAAGTATATTTTAACCCTCGGAAAGTTTTAAATTCGGAAAATTTTCAATTCCCGGCCTTCCCGAGCTCAATTACTGAAAAACGTGTCATGGGACTAGAAACTCAGAAAAATATTTCAAAATATTCATTAGAACTGAAATTTTATAAAGATTTCAAAAATATAAATTTTATAATTTTTCGGGCTATAAAAATTACAGTTATAGCCTTTTCCCATATTTTCTTTACAATCGGTAAAGTAGATGTCTTGTCTACTATTCACAAGTACAACCTACACTACACACTACCCATACCCTATTCTTACATCCTTACAACTACTCGTTAAAATTTTCTTTTCCAAGAAATTTTGTTTCCTAATTAATTAATACAATTATTACATTTTATTACATAAATTACAAATTTTATCAAATTTTCAATTCTCTCTCTCCCTCCCACACACCATGGCCGGCGCCCCCCTCCCCAATTTCCCCTCTATTTTGTTTTATTTTTACTTCCTTTATTCAATTAAAATCCTAATCCATTTAGTATATAAGCTTATGCTCTCTCTCTTCTCATTTTTCACTCTTTCAAAATTTTGCAAAAGAAGAAAACTCTCTCTTTCCCCTCTAGAGTTGCTGTGACCCACTCCCCCCTCACACTCACACACACAAACTCATTTTCTCTTCTTTTCATCTCCAAATCTCCATTTAGGTGATGATTCTAAGCCTTATTCTTACATTATCTTGTAATGGCAAGACCATTCTTGAGTGTTTTTCACTTTTAATCTCAATGAGCATATGCTAGGGACATGAAAACACTAATACAAGAATATCAAGCCATCACAAGAAGTAGATCTTGTGTTTAAATGAGTTTTTGTTGGAATACCATCTTGTTCATGCATATAAAGTAGAGATCTTGCATAGAAAGTTATGTTCTTGCCATAAAACTCATGATCCATGCACTATATGTGGTAGATCTAGTGTTTAGACACTCATATTTTTATTTACGTTTATGTTCATATGGATATCTTGAGCTTTCATGCATTAATGATCATAAAAGCTTAGTCTTGCATGTATATAGATATGTTAGATGATAGATCTTCATGTATAGGTGATAAGATCATATTTTATACAACTTTTTGATGTTCAAAAGAGCTAGAATGTATACTTTTTTTGATTAAAATTCATGTAACAGGTCTAATTTGGACAAAGAAATCAAAACAAGAAACTTTGAAGTGAAATTGGAAAAATTGAAGGATCCGTCGGCATTTCAGACTTCAAAGCCGCCGGCGTTCAGACGGCTTACCTTAAAGGCCGCGACTTACACTGCCAGCTTTGCCAACCTTTGACTCAACTAACTTTACACCGCCTCAAAGCTGCCGGTGTAGAAGTTGAACAGGCCAGCGTACATTGAAGGCCGGCAGCTCAGAGTTGAAAAGTCACCAGCGCAAAAGGAGTTACAACCTACGCCAGCTATTAAGCCGCCGGCGTTGAGGCAGTGTAGATCAAGGATTAGAAGCGTAAAGTAATCGACACATGCTTGGAGGAAATTGAAAAGACAAATAGGCTAGAGTATCTAGGCCGGTATCAAAGCCGCCGGCTTTGGGGTAGCTTCCGTTATAAATTGGCCCAACCGTTCATCTCTCATCACTTACGCCGGTTAGATCTACATCTAAGCCGCCGGAATAGAAGCGGCCTACCTGTGTAACCAAAGTTGAAAGCTGCCTGTGCACTGCCTGTGTGAAGAAGAAATTGATGATACGTCGTCTATAAGCCGACGGTGTAGGATCCATAACTGCCGGCGTACGAAGTGAAACTGCAAATTCTCATTTAATGCCTTGCACGAAATTTTTCCTATAAACAGGGGTTCTCCCCCACCCCTCTCCCCCCCCCCCCGCCCCCCGCCCTCCCTCTCCAACATTCATCAACAAGCAGAAGCAAATTAGAACACACTAGTATACAAATAGTCTAGCATTTTCATAGAGATTTGTGAGAGAATTCGAGCTTTCAAGAATTGTAATTGAAGATTTGTGATACTTGTATTGGTGATATCTATTCTCTTTCTTATACAATTCATTTATCTGAGATTTTTATTCATAATGTTATCAATTACATATTATTATCTAATTATTGAATCTACATCCATGAGTAGCTAAACATTTCTTTGTAGGAAGTGATGAAATCCTAATTTTTGCTAAAATGATTATTGAATTTATATTATAGGATTGTTAGAATTATTGAATATTTGTATTGAATCCTAAGTATCTATTTTATTTCTGACTGAAATTGAATTGATAAGAATTCTGATGATTTGGAAAAAGAATTAGGGTTCATAGGAATTCATGAATTGAAATTAAACAACAATTGTGGAAACAATTAAGTTTAATATTAATTTAGAAATTGTTCCATGTATTTCATGCAATATTTTATTTTAATTTCTCACTAAGGAATTAGGAGAAGTTAATTTAGGATATTAGATAATCATAGAATTGGAAGATTTATGATTATAAATTAGATTCCATTGATAATTTGTATAGCAGAAGCTAATAGATTATTTTATGGTTAACTAAAACTTTTTTTTAGGTCTTTACAATTTCTTACAAATATCCATAATCCTTATTGTTCATATAATATAAATTCAGCATGATTAGTAAAGATTAGGATGGATTCTGTTCCTTCCCACATTCATCTTATATAAACTCCTCACATTCTCATTTGCATTCATATTCATAATAGATATAATTTAATTAGTTAATTGATACACTTTGATTGCCTAAATATTAATATAAGCTAATACCAATCTAGTAGTTAATTTAGTCTCTGTGGGAACGATACTCTACTCATACTATATTACTTGATCAAGACCCAGTACACTTGCTGGTAGTATCTGAAATTTTATATATACACATCTCATTCAGATCAAGTTTTTGGCGCTGTTGCCGGGGACCAAAATTAATGTTAGATTACTTTTAGTTTTGCTAGTAGTTTAGGTGTTTTTCCAAAGAATTGATTCTTTCCTCTTTACAGGTTATATGCAAAGAAGTAAAAGTGCTAATCTTCTACCAATAGATCCTGGAATTGAAAGAACTTTACGTCAACAGAGAAGAGAAAACCGCAGAAGACAAGAAGAAATGGCAGAAAACGATCCAAGAAACAACGAAGGAAACAATGATCAAAACAACAATAAAATTCTATACCTATTAGAGCACTTCGGGATTACACTGTACCAATTGTTCAAGGTCCTGCTGTGAGAAGACCTACAGTTCAAGCCAATAATTTTGAGCTTAAACCAGCATTGATTCAGATGGTTGAATCACATCAATTTGGAGGATATATGAATGAAACACCAGATGAACACATTGCCAAATTCCTCCAATACTGCAACACCATTAAACTCAATGGTGTTACTGATGAGGCCATTAGAATGCAGCTTTTTCCTTTCTCTTTAAGGGATAAAGCATTGGCATGGTTCAACTCTCAACCACCCTAGTCAATTACTTCATGGGTAAACTTGACAACAAAATTTTTGAAGAGATTTTTCCCTCCTGCTAGAACTGCCAGACTAAGGAATGAAATCACCAACTTCACAAAATTTCATGGAGAATCATTATATGAAGCTTGGGAAAGATTCAAAGAAGCAGTTAGGAAATGCCCACATCACGGACTTCCGGATAATCTTTTGATTGAAAATTTTTATCTCAGTCTAGATGAGACTTTGAGATCATTGGTAGATGCTACATCCGGAGGATCACTCATAGGAAAGACATATGATGAAGCTAGTGCATTAATTGAAGAATTAGCTTCTAGTGCTCGCAACTGGAGCTGTGAAAGGACAAGATCAAAGGTGGAATCTGTTCAAGATAGTGAATCCATGCAACAACTCACCGCTCAAGTTTCAGCTTTAACTACACAAGTGAGTAAACTTATAGCATCTAGTTCTTTAAATTCTAATCAAGTTGCTACTTGTGAGTTGTGCTGAGGACCACATCCAGTTTATGATTGTCCTCATGGCAATACACCATCATCAAGTGGAGAGCAACTCAACTATGTTGGAAATTTCGGAAGGGTTAATTATGGACCATATTCAAATACTTATAATCCAGAATGGCGTAATCATCTAAATCTTTTTTACAAGAATGATGCAAATGTTTTCAAGCCCCCTCCTGGATTTCAAAGACAAGGTCCCATAAGAAATACTCAGCCTCCACCTCCACTTCAGCAAAATCAAATTTCAACTGATGAATTATTGAAGACTTTCATTCAAACTACTCATACCACACTAAACAATCAGCATGTAATCATTCAAGATCTTCAAGGGAAATTTCATCAACTTGCTCAGCAAATTGGTAATAGACCATCCGGTTCTCTACCGAGCAATACTGAGGAAAATCCAAAACCATAAATGCAATTGTTTTGAGAAGTGGCAAAGAAGTTGAGACCACTGAGTCAAAAGTTCAAGAAACTGAGGAGATTCCAATCAAAGACAAAGGAAAACAAAAGATGGAGGAACCTGTGCAAAAATCACCTGAAGTACGAGCTTATGTTCCACCGATTCCTTTTCCGGGAAGATTGAAGCAACAAAAATTGGATGAGCAATTTTCAAAATTTCTGGATGTCTTTAAGAAGTTACAAATCAATATTCCATTCTTAGAAGTAATTCAAGAAATGCCTTCATATGCAAAATTTATTAAGGAATTACTTACTAAGAAGAGAAGGATTGATGGAAATGAACCAGTGATGCTCACAGGAGAATGCTCCATGATTTTGCAGAAAAGTCTACCTCATTTGCCTACCAAACAAAGAGATCAAGGGAGTTTTACTGTTCCTTGCACTATAGGAAAATTTTATTTTGATAAAGTACTTATTGATTCTGGTGCAAGTATTAATCTTATGCCTTTATCCATTTTCAGGAAATTAAGACTTGAAGAATGCAAAGAGACTCATATCACCTTGCAACTTGCAGATAGAAGTGTCAAATACCCACGTGGTATTGTTGAAAACGTTTTGGTGAAGGTTGACAAGTTCATATTTCCTGTAGACTTTATAGTCTTGGAAATGGATGAGGATCGTGAAGTCTCAATGATTCTTGGCAGACCATTTCTTGCAACTGGTAAAGCATTAATTGATGTGGAACAAGGTAAACTCACTTTAAGGGTAGAAAATGATCAGGTAACCTTTAATGTTTATGATGCAATGAAAAGATTTTATAAAGGTTCCTGTTATACTATTGATATTATTAATGAGTTTATTTCTGAGTCTGTTGAAGAGAATGTAGGTTTAGAAACTATGGAGTCTGTTTTGAGAAATATTGATGAATGGAGTGATGATGAGCAAGAAGAAGAAGAAGTTGAGAAAGTGCACCGAATCAAAGGAAGATATTATGAGGAGCTAGGCACTAGTGAAAGCAAGCCAGTACCATCATTGATGCAACCACCAACTCTTGAGCTTAAACCCCTTCCCCCACATTTAAAATATGCTTTTCTAGGAACTGGAGATACTTTGCCAGTAATTGTTTCATCTTATTTGACAAGTGAACAAGAGTGGCAGCTGCTTGGACTTCTGAGGAAGCATAAAGAAGCAATTGGATGGACTATTGCTGATATCAAGGGAATTAGCCCTATCATTTGTACTCACAAGATCTTGATGGAAGCTGAGTACAAACCGATAGTTTAACCACAGAGGAGACTTAACCCAACACTTAAGGAGGTAGTAAAAAAGGAAGTTCTGAAACTCCTTGATGCAGGTATTATCTATCCTATCTCTGATAGTAAGTGGATAAGTCCAGTTCAAGTTGTACCAAAGAAAGGTGGTATGACTGTAGTGAAAAATGAAGAAAATCACTTAATTCCTACTTGTACTGTAATTGGGTGGAGAGTTTGCATTGATTATAGAAAATTAAATGATGCCACCAGAAAAGATCACTTTCCCCTTCCTTTCATTGATCAAATGTTAGAAAAACTTGCAGGGCATGATGATTATTGTTTTTTAGATGGTTATTCTGGTTACAATCAAATTTCTATATCTCCTAATGACCAAGAAAAAACCACTTTTACTTGTCCCTATGGCACTTTTGCTTTTAGGAGGATGCCCTTTGGTCTTTGCAATGCACTTGCTACTTTTCAAAGGTATATGATGGCTATTTTTTCTGACATGCTTGAGAATTTTATTGAAATTTTTATGGATGATTTTTCTGTTTTTGGAAAGTCTTTTGAAGCATGTTTAGGGAACTTAGCTTGTGTTCTTCAAAGATGTAAAGACACAAATTTGATTTTAAATTGGGAGAAATGTCATTTCATGGGAAGAGAAGGGATTGTTTTAGGTCACAAAGTTTCAGTTAGAGAAATTAAAGTTGATAAGGCCAAAATTGAGATCATAAAGAAATTGCCACCACCCACCACTGTTAAGGGAGTTAGAAGTTTTTTAGGACATGCAGGTTTTTATAGAAGATTTATTAAAGATTTTTCAAAAATTTCTAAACCCCTTTGCAATCTTCTTGAGAAAGATACAATGTTTGATTTTGATGACAATTGTTTGCAGGCATTTAACTTATCAAATGAGAAGCTCACATCTACCCTAGTGATTATTGCACCTGATTGGGAGCTACCTTTTGAACTTATGTGTGATGACAGCGACTTTGCTGTAGGAGCAGTATTGGGTCAGAGAAGAGGTAAGTTGTTTCATGTTATATACTATGCTAGTCGAACTTTAAATGAGGCTCAAAGAGACTATGCCACAATTGAAAAAGAACTTCTTGCTGTTATATTTGCTTGTGATAAGTTTAGGCCTTATCTGATATGATCTAAAGTCATAGTATATATTGATCATGCTGCTTTGAAATACTTGTTTGCTAAAGCTGATGCAAAGCCAAGGTTGATTAGAAGGTTATTATTGCTACAAGAATTTGATATTGAGATTAAGGATAAAAAGGGAACTGAGAATGTGATTGCTGATCATTTATCTAGACTAGAATCTGATAGTTTAAATATTCCTATCAACGAAAAGTTTCCTGATGAACAATTGCATGCAATAGACATCCTAAATTTGCCTTGGTATGCTGATTATGTCAATTACTTGGTTAGCAAAATCATTCCATATGGTTTGTCATATCAACAAAAGAAAAAGATTTTGCATGAGGTAAAAAGCTATTTTTGGGACGAACCATATTTTTTGAAAAAATGTGCTGACCAAGTAATTAGACGTTATGTGCCTGAATCTAAACAGCTTAGCATTATTGAGCATTGTCATTCAAAAGAGGCTGGAGGTCATTTTGGTTTTCAAAGAACTGTAGCTAAGGTCTTATCATCTAGATTTTATTGGCCTAATTTGTTTCGTGATTGCAGAAAATATTTGTTGTCTTGTGCTCAATGTCAAAGAACTGGTAATATTTCCAAGAAACATGAATTACCACAAAACAATATCTTGGTAATTGAGCTTTTTGATGTGTGGGGAATTGACTTCATGGGTCCTTTTCCCTCATCTTTTTCAAATAAATATATACTTGTGGTAGTTGATTATGTTTCAAAATGGGTGGAAGCTGTTGCTTTACAAACAAATGATGCCCAAGTAGTTTTAAAATTTTTGAAAAAGAATATTTTTACCAGATTTGGGGTACCTAGAGCTATCATTATTGATAGGGGATCACATTTTTGTAACAAGCAAATTGAAAAGCTTTTATCAAAATATGGTGTTACACACAAAACTGCTACCCCCTATCATCCACAAACAAGTGGACAAGTTGAGGTATCCAATAGGGAGATTAAAAGAATTTAGGAAAAAACTGTTAATGCATCTAGAAAAGATTGGTCTTTAAAATTAGATTATGCATTATGGGCTTATAGAATCGCTTTTAAAACCCCTATTGGGATGTCCCCATATATGATTGTTTATGGTAAATCATGTCATCTTCCTGTAGAACTTGAGCACAAGGCATATTAGGGCCATTAAATTCCTTAATTTTGATGAAAAAGCTACAGGTGAGAAAAGATTGCTTCAATTGAATCAATTGGATGAATGGAGGAATGAAGCTTATGAGAATTCTCGTATCTACAAGGAACGAGCGAAGAGATGGCATGATAGAAACATAATCAAGCGGGAGTTTATGCCTGGACAAAAAGTTTACTTTATAACTCCCGTTTGAAGTTGTTTCTAGGAAAGTTGAGATCAAGATGGTCAAGACCATTTGAGATTGCCAAAGTTTTTCCTTATGGTGCTGTAGAATTGAAGACTAATCATAATTGGACTTTTAAGGTGAATGGGCATTTGCTCAAACATTTTTATGAAAAGGAAAACCATGATAATGCTTCCACTATCATGAATCTGAAGGAACCATGAAAGGAATTAGAAAAGTTGGGCTAAGCGACTCTAAACTAAGCGCTTCTTGGGAGGCAACCCATGTTTAATTGTAGGGTAATTTTAATTGTTTTGTTTTTACTAGCTTTGTTTTTAGTGTGGACAGGTTCTGAAAAAAGAAATGAAAAAGCTGAAAGCCGGCTCAAGGCTGCCAGCCTTGAGCCCACTATGGAAAATCAAGGAAAGCAGGTCCTAAGCCGCCCGCTTTCAGCCGGCGTAAAAGTCATTACAAGAGTAGTTGAGCACCGCAGAAGAAGCCGGTTTAGGGAAGGTGAAGGTCGCTGGCTTAAGTGCCAGTGTTTGGAACAACATTTACATCTGCTCAAAAGCTGCCGGTGTTTGGGCAGCGTATGTTCATGATTTCTTGGGTTTTGAAAATTCTTGATCAAAGCCGGCACCTAGGATTATAAGCCGCCAGTTTTAAGCCGACGTATGCATGTAAGCCGGCAGTGTAAATAAGTAAGCTGCCAGCCATTTGCTCTCGGCATGAATTTATTTTAGTTACACCGACAGGTAAACCGCCGGCATATTCGATAGAAATGCCGGCGCACGTTCTGCAGATCTGCATTTAACAGGTACGATCTCTCTCTCTCTCTCTTTCTCATTCCTCTCATATTTACTCTCTCTTACTCTCACTCGAAGAATCCATTGCCCATTCCCCTCATCTACTGCGTTGAATCCACCTATCCAAGTAAGTTTACAATGATCTTTGCTCTTAGTTCTCGGCTTCAAATCCATTACATTGCATTATATCTATATAATCTGTCGATTTGGGTATGGATTGCTGGCATTGATATTGATTTCGGCTCTTAATTGAATTGATTGCTTGGATGATTTTGATCACTTGCGGAAAGTGGATTTCGGTTCCATACATTGTTATTCCAATTTGTGTTGTGTTGATCCATGATTGGTGTTCAATTGCAAAATTACGGTTGTTGAGCTTGTGTAGGATGTTAAATTTCGAAATTGGGGCTTTGTGAAATTGATGTTGTGGCTGCTGGATTTATGCATTTTCATATTTGTTAGTAGCTCCAATTGATGAATTATGCTCAATTGTGCTTCAATTGAAGTTGGAATTTCGAATTTTAAGATGAATTTGGTATAAAAATGTTTTTGGGACTTTTAATGAAAAAATTTTTGAAAATCATTTCTGTTTGAAAATTTTGAAATTCCAACGTTCAATTCTAAGCTGGCCAATCTAAGCTGCCAGCTTTCATTTTGTTTTGCAAGTGTACACTTTCAAGTTAATTCCATGATATTTAGCTTCAATGCCTATTATCTCCAAATTGTTTTAACTCATGTTTTAGGCATAAATTAGGATTGTAGTCATCAAGAATTTCATTGAAATTGTGCATTTCTTGTTTCTAATTAAGATCAATTTATTTGAAGGAATGACTCCTAGATAAAAGAGACAAAAGACTACAGACACCTCTACATCTGGTTCTCAAACCAGGAATATGCTGTCCAGTCAGCAGTATGCAAAAGATAGGAAAAAGAGGCTAGTAAAGATGGACTTCCTGAACACACAGTATTTGGACCAGAGTTTATTAGATGAGTTTGGGATTTCTGACAGGATCAGAGAGATGATCCAAGATCTAGCTTGGATCCATTTATTTGATTTTAGGGAGCCAGCGTACAAGAACTTGACTATTGAGTTCTTGTCCACTTTGAAAAATATTCCAGATGGAGTTGAGTCCACTTTTCAGTTCCAAGCATATGGAGAGATCAGGGAGGTCAAGTTAAAGCAAATGGGCAAGCTACTAGGATTATATGATGAAGAAGAGGAGAATAGGAATCTGCCTAACAGTTAACCTGAGGGAGATGATCACATGACTCAGGAGCCTACTGGTTTCAGTTGGTTGCTCTTAACAGAGCAAATGAGCCTTTCATCCCTCCAAATCATTGGCCACGTCTTTTGGTGCTATTGAGCACAAGCTACTCCACCACATTCTTGCACACACCCTGAGTTGCAAGAAGACTAGTCACAGCAAGGTGACTAGTTTCGACATGTTTTATTTGTTTATCCTTATTAGAGGCTACAGGATTGATCTAGGGGTGAAGATAGCGAACTTCATCTACAAGCAGGCAGATGATACCAAAACTAGAGTCCTGTGCTGTGGTGGCTACATTACTAAGTTGTTGAAGGGGATGGATATTTATGAGCCTCTACAAGACGATGAGATATTTGAGAGTAGGAAGATCTCATCGACACCATTCCGAGGTTAGGGATTGTTGAAAAACCCCAGAGGAGCTCACCCACCAGTTCTGGAGGAAATCGAGTTCCAGGATATCTTTCCTAGAGATGCTCCATTTGAGATCCCATCTACATCTGCTCCTCCTCCTCCTACAAGCACTTCTTCTACATATGGTATGGACCAGCTTAGGCTAGATGTTGAGGAGTTCAAGAAGCAAAGCCAAGAGTTCAAGGATAGACAGGAAAAGGAGAGAAAGAAAAATAAGAAATTTAGAAAGTCTATCTTTGAGGCGTTGAAGATGGCCATCTGCTGCTTAAGCCCAGAGACAGGGTTGGGATGACATACGAGACTTCCTCTGAGTCACATCACACAGATAGACTCAATTCGGAGCATACACAGACAGCTAGCCCAGGAGACACTCAAAGACATACTCCTGAGCATAGTAGCAGAGCCAGTTCAGGGCCAGAGAGCTAGAGATCTTGCTAGCTTTCATTTGATCTTTATTGTTTTTTTTTTTATCTTAGCCTGTATATATATTGAGCACCCAATTTCCTATGGGTAGACTCCTTTATTTTTCTGCTTTTATTTTTGTTTTTTTTTTCTTTTGTAGTGACTACAGGAAAGCAAGCAAAGTAAATTCTCTTGCAATGCAAATTTTGATGACTATGAAACACAAGAATTCAGGGAAGTATCAAATTCTTTTTCTTATTTCTTTCCTATGATTTAATTTGTTGCAAAACAGTGATGACACTGTTTAGTTGAAGTGTGGGGGAAGGGATAAATTGAATGAAGTGCTGAATTAAAGTTATGAATATGATCTGTTGTTTGCTGTTATTCATATTTGAAATTCTCCATCTTGTATTTTTAGTTTGAAAGCAAATTATGAGGAAATTCTGCCAAAATTTTTCAAAAATCTCTTGAAATTGGAGATGGTACAAAGTAAAGACTGAAAGCAATGAAATTGACTTGTAAAAGTATCTTACTCACCTGCTATTGTGATTGGTTTACTAAGTTAAAATTAAGTTGTAAAACCCTTAAGAAACAAGTTTACTTTATTTTTAACTTTGGAATTGGAAATTTAAGAGCTGATCGGGTCCTGTTGTGAAAAATAAACAGGTTTACTTCTAGGAAATTTTAGTTTGTATATATTCTTTAAATTATAACACTTAGTGAAAGAGGTAGAAGAAACTTTTAAACTTAGTGATCATTATAATAATAAGTCTTTGATATTGTTATTGCATTCAAAATGAAAGAAACAAGCATAGCCACTACTTCTCTGACTTGAAATTTTGAGTTATAAGTATCTGAACTTGAATGTTAAAGTGAGAAAGAGTTCTTAGGGGTATTTTGAAACCTGGTCACTTAGGTGATGAGCCTGGGATGTGCCGACTCAATGAACTCACTATAACAAGAAGGGAAGAAAGGCAAAAGTTTAATTCATGAGCTTTGAAAAGCAAAAAAATGGAGGCAAAAACCTCCCAAAAACAAAATAAATGCTTGAAAAAGAAAAAGAAAAATGAATGCAAATATGCAGATAAAGGAGACTTATAATAAAGAAGGAGAAATTCTAAGGAAAAAGTTGATACCCCATGCTTTCATTTAGTGTTACTTAGAATATATATATAAGCTAGAAATCTAATGAAGTTTAAATGAGTATTTTTCCTTAGTGGATTGAGTATTTGCTTTTTGAATAGAATGTTCTTTTGTTAAAAGTTGAGATTAAAACTTGTTTTGTTTGGATTAACTTCTTAATTTTGATTATAGTACTCTAATTACAAGAAATTAGTATGGTTAGAGCAATAGATACAAGAAAAACAAGGTAAAGAAATTGTGATTAAATTGGGAAAAGTTGTACTATCTATAAGAGATTTCATTTTGTTCTTCATTATTTTGCTTGAGGACAAGCAAAAGTTCAAGTGTAGGGGAATTGATAAGATCATATTTTATACAACTTGTTGATGTTCAAAAGAGCTAGAATGGACACTTGTTTTAATTAAAATTCATGTAACAGGTCTAATTTGGACAAAGAAATCAAAACAAGAAACTTTGAAGTGAAAATTGGAAAAATTGAAGGATACGCCGGCATTTCAGACTTCAAAGCCACCGGCGTTCAGACGGCTTACCTTAAAGGTTGCTACTTACACTGCCAGCTTTGCCAGCCTTTGACTCAACTAACTTTACACCGCCTCAAAGCTGTCGGCATAGAAGTTGAACAGGCTAGCATACTTTGAAGGCCGGCAGCTCAGAGTTGAAAAGTCACCGGCGCAAAAGGAGTTATAATCTACGCCAGCTACTAAGTCGCCGGCGTTGAAGCAGTATAGATCAAAGATCAGAAGCGTTAAGCAATCGACACATGCTTGGAGGAAATTAAAGAGACAAATATGCCGGAGTATCTAGGTTGGTATCAAAGCCGCCGGCTTTGGGGCAGCTTTCGTTATAAATTGGACCATTCATTTCCCATCACATATGCCGGCTAGATATACATCTAAGCCGCCGACGTAGAAGCGGCCAACCTGTGTAACCAAAGTTGAAAGCTGCCTGTGCACTGCCTGTGTGAAGAAGAAATTGATGATACGTCGTCTGTAAGTCGCCGGCGTAGGATTCATAATTGCCGGTGTACGAAGTGAAACTGCAAATTCTCATTTAATGCCTTGCACGAAATTTTTCCTATAAATAGGGGTTCTCCCACAACACCAACCCACCCCCCCCCCCCCCCCCCCCCCCCCCCTCTCTCTCTCAACATTCATCAACAAGCAAGAAATTTTATATATACACATTCTATATTACTTGATCATTCTATATTATGAAATATTGTATTGAATCCTAATTATCTATTTTATTTCCTACTGAAATTGAATTGATAAGAATTCTGATGATTTGGAAAAAGAATTAGGGTTCATAGGAATTCATGAATTGAAATTAAACAACAATTATGGAAACAATTAAGTTTAATATTAATTTAGAAATTATTCCATGTACTTCATGCAATATTTTATTTTAATTTCTCACTAAGGAATTAAGAGAAGTTAATTTAGGATAGATAATCATAGAATTGGAAGATTTATGATTATAAATTAGATTCCATTGATAATTTGTATAGCGGAAGCTAATAGATTATTTTATGGTTAACTAAAACTTTGTTTTAGGTCTTTACAATTTCTTACAAATATCCATAATCCTAATTGTTCATATAATATAAATTCAGCATGATTAGTAAAGATTAGGATGGATTCTATTCCTTCCCACATTCATCTTATATAAACTTCTCACATTCTCATTTGCATTCATATTCATATAGATATAATTTAGTTAGTTAATTGATACACTTTGATTGCCTAAATATTAGTATAAGCTAATACCAATCTAGTAGTTAATTTAGTCTCTGTGGGAACGATACTCTACTCATTCTATCTTACTTGATCAAGACCCAGTACACTTGCTGGTAGTACCTGAAATTTTATATATAACACATCCCATTCAGATTAATAGGAAGCAAGAAACTTGAAAAAGAAAAGATTTGTTAGAAATACCTAGTGGAAAATTCGGATGGAATTTGAAACCTATTTTAAAACCCTTGAAACTCATATTTTACATGAAAACTGAAGGGTATATGTAATAGGTATCTCTAAGGAATGATTTTTACAAATTTAGATGAGTTTAGGCATGAGTAATGTGTAAAACAAGTAGTGGAGTTAGAATGGAAAATCTTGAGATAGTGATTAGTTTGTTAAATTCGTAATTTGGAGTAATGCCTACATAACACCTAGTATTCAAGCTTAAATTGCATGTTTTATGAGTTAAATGAAGTCCTTAGACAATAGATATGATAAAGCTTCAAATTTTGAAGCATTAAACAAGTTTTCCCATAAGGAATATGCAAGAAATGAAATTTTTCAAAATTCGGATTTTTGTGAAAAGCTTGTTTAAAAACACATTACAAAGTGAAAAATGTGGATTTCTATGCACAAATGAAGGTCATGGATAGTTAGATGTTAAAGACTCATTTTTATTTAGATAACAAGTAAATTCCAAGAATAAAATCCTAAAACCCTAGGGAATGCAAAGTTGGAAAGAATAGATTTTTAGAAGTGACGATAGTGGAGTTTTATAATAATTAGGAGTTCTTAAGAGTTCATTATCAAAAATCATCAAGATCATGCATATATTGGACCCATTACATGACATTCATATTAGGAATTCATTCATATTCCATCTATACATGAATCATCAACTAGAAACCTTTTTACTAAATGCGAAACAATTTTTCGGAAATGAAAACGTTACAGAACAGATCTGATCCCTCTGTTCCGTGACCTTAATGTTTTCAAAACTTGAAAATAATATTATAAATAGATAGATCTTTCAAAGTAGATAGAAATCGATATAAAATTTGCGCAATTCCAAGTTAAAATGACCAAGTTATGGTCGTTTTAAGTTGGAACTTCCGCAAATAGCGCGAATTCCGATTTGGTCTAGCTTAGATGCATAGCTTGAATTAGTTAAGTGATGAGATTCTTATTTGGTTGTCCTTATTTGGTAGGTGATCCCGAGCATGACGATACCCTATCACCCGACTACTACTATTAAGAGACCGGCGTACCATGGCCGAGTGCGTATTATTTCTGATTTCAATTATTGCTTGTGATTGTAATGATAGTTGCTGTTAGGCAAAGATAAAAATGAATATGCATGATGGGGTATTTGGGAAGTATATACTTGTCTGCTGTTGATATGTGAAGTTAAACTTAAGGAATATCGAAACCGGGTGTTAAGCTACTGCTTGTATAGTGAGGAGTTATAAGTGATTGTCTTCGAATATTGGTTGGTCACCTAAAAGAATTGGATTAATCTACTATTGGACCTTAATTATAACTGAACTTATGCATATCACGACGGGGAATGGAGTATTAGCATTTGTTGGTTTTTCGTGACCCATAAAACGAATATGTTGGTTAATCGTGATCCATAAAACGAAATTGTTGGTTGATCGTGATCCATAAAACGAAATAGTGTTTAGTTGACCGTGAGCTTAAACGGCGTCGCACCGCAAGATTCGTTAATCTGCTAACCCAGGATGGAGGGCACAAGTCCATCCACATATGATTTTCGGCTAGTCATATGTTTGTTGAACTCACTTGTTTGATGCATTCACTTGATTGGTTAATCACTTGCTTGATTGCTATGTTTTAATTGTGATATGGAAGTTTTCACTTACTAAGCTAGTGTAGTTTATACCCCAATAGTTTCCTGTTGCAGTACGAATACCTTTGGCTATCTTCGAGGACCCGTGGACATCAGGTATAGCTCTTAGATATTAAGGAGCTTTCAATGAGGCCAGGGCCTAAAATTAGAAACGGACTCTAATCTTGTTTCCTAAACTAAGTGTTTGAAGGATAATACAAGGAAATTTGTGAGCCTGAGAACTCTTAACGTTGTTAATGGGGGTATGCCCCCTAATTCATGTAATAGAATAGTTCTCTATGAGAAGGTTATGATTTACATTCTTGTTGCTATGTATGTCTCCTTAAACTACTACGAGGCAAAGCTTGGTCTCTGTATGTTGAGAGTGAGCCTTACACCCGATGTTCAAACTCATGGGAAGACTAAGGATGTCTTACTTGAGTTTAAATATTGAGTGTGGCGGACTATCACGTGCAGGGCACCCCTTTGGGTCGTGACAACGTGTCCAATACAGTACCGATTTCC
Source organism: Combretum micranthum (assembly GCA_024138025.1). Lineage (NCBI taxonomy): Eukaryota > Viridiplantae > Streptophyta > Magnoliopsida > Myrtales > Combretaceae > Combretum > Combretum micranthum. The sequence continues at coordinate 48,872 of JAMXBD010003582.1, forward strand.
TACGTATTGCTTATAAAGGACAAATAGTGGAGCAGTATGAAACAAAATTTAGCTGGTTGCTTCAATATGTACCAGACTCATACAAATACAGCAAGGAACTAAAGACATAAGTTTTTTTGAGTGGTCTAGATGAGAATTTGAGAGTTGAGATGGAAGAATTCGACATAAGATCTTTCCGAAAGTTGGTAGAAAGGCCTTAGATTGTTGAGGGAGTTAGAAGAGTAAGACAAGGACCATGGATATAAACCCTAAAAATTTTCATATAAGTACACGATACTAAAATAGAAAATGTAAACTAGCTAGTAGACCTAGAACTCAACAAAAAATCAAGAATAGATCAATGAGTTGCATTTAGCTGTATTATGATATAAAAGGCCGAATAAAAACTTCTTTGACCTTAATTGATACTGAAAACGAGATATCGTACCTTGAGCTGATAACTCAAGATATAATTAAAGGTAACCCAAATTTTTAAACCCCGAAACTTGCCATACAAATAGAAATAGATAAAAATATATAAATATAAAAAATAGATGGTTACTTTTGAGCTCAACAAAGACTTGAGACTAGAATTATGAGTACTAATGAGCCTATATATAGCTTTAAACCCTAAAACAAACATTCCTAGATAGTATTAGACACAACTAATAAGATTTCATGGTAGGTATCGAAAACCAAGATATAAAGATAACTTGGTTAAAGATATTAAGAGAGATAATGAGTACATACCAAATTACACTTATCGTTAGGAAACGATCACCTAAAGATAAACTGATAGGATTATAAATACACAATAAAAATATAAACAGATGTATAACTAATAATCTAGACTCCAAATAAATATTTGGATTACACCATTGTTTTACTTAGGATACTCTTAACCTGTTGGAGCTTAAAACAAAAATTGTCCAAATAAGCTTAAGAACCTTAATCGCAGGAGATAAAATCCTACAAATAATTAATCGCGTAAACTTTAAACCTAAATATGAACTCAATGACAATCTAGAAAATTTGTACAACTCTAAATAAATTTTTGAAAAGAAAACTCTTGAATAAATAACATAATTATACACGATAAACTTAATAAACTACCCTAAAACTAAGATAATTATTAACTAACAAATATTATAATAATTTTTCATGCATAAATCTACAAAATTGGTGTAAATGGCATGAAGATTGCGGTGGAGATCTCCTATAAATGTGCAAGCTGAAAATTGTCTTCAAATTTGTCTATATTTTGTCAAATAAGTCAACATTTTAGCACACTATAACAAATCATATATGGAAAACAAGGCAACTCAATTAATGCAACAAATTGCAAGTTGAGAAGCAAACTCGGTGAAGAAAAAAAAAACCAAAACCGCCTCTACTCCATCTCCCTTCTATATATATATATATATATATATATATTATGTATGTGTATTCATTTACAAGCAAACAAAGCTAATTAAATCTCAAACTTTCCAGTCCAATCAAACACTAAAACAAAAATTTAAACAGCCACAAAACCGACCCCAACTCACGTCATACACCAGCTGCTCGAATCAAACACAAATTCCATTAAAACACTTCAACAAAGCTTTGGAAAAAAACATACAAGGTAAGTTGATGAGTTTTAAGTTAGTTCTTTGCTCAAACAATACTCTAAACCGTGTGCTGACATTCTTAGGATCAAAACCAACCCAAATCTAAGCTTAAAAAATGCACTAATTATATAAAACAAGGTAAGTTTGCAAAACCCTACGTTGCGCCACTTTTATTCAAAAATCATGGTTTATGGATGAGATTTAATGATGTAAGTTGATATATATGTAGAACTATCATGTATAAGCTTAGGGAAATGATTTGGAGGAAGCATGCACATCGGAAAATGGCCGAAAATGGCCCAACTCATTGGGGAAGATGAACAGATGCATCATCCCCAGATAAGCACGGGAGGAGCATGGGCGCGTTCTACCCCATGTACCTCTCGGCAACATTAAATAATAAAAAAAAAAACTGATTTATTTAGACAAAATAATATAATAATAATTATTACAACTAATATTATTATTTTTATTTATTATATGTACTATTAGGAATGTTATTATTGTTAGTATTATAGTAATTGTAATTGTTGAATATTGAGTTTAAAATTAAAATTTGCAATATTATCAAATATATGGTATTTAAGTAATATTAATATTATGATAGTCATTATGTATTATTGATATTATTAATATCATGAAAAGTTTACTACTAATATACAACTATTATCACTAATTTAATTAAAGTCCATGATATTTTACAATTATAGTTATTAATATTATTATTATTATGATATTCTCCACTTTGGATGACAGTTATTTATTAATGTATGTCTTATATATATATTATATATATATATAATATATATTCCTTCTTATCAAGGCAATTAAAATATCCTGTTTATTCAAAATATGTCATTCTCAGAAGGTGAACTAGTAATAGCATTTAAGTGTGTCTTGTCTACTACTACTAGGATATCCTCGGGGCGTGACAATTTTAAGTTGATATCAGAGCGAGGTTGCTAGTATAAGAAAGACAAATGTGTATAAGAAAGTAAATTGGTAAATGTAGTGATAACAGTATAAGATTAGATCCAATTAGAGCCTTTAGATTAGTTGGATAATCATAAGTAGTATTAGATGCATAATTAGGGATAAAATTTACGTGATTACTAATCACACATATTTTTTTATGTGCAGACTAATCTAACTATTTGCCATACTAAATGGCAAATTTTTAGTATGATGGAGGAAGAAACACTTACAGGTTATAGATGCCAACTCCGAGTCTTAGTAGAAGATTTCGCATTATCAAGCATCACCAAGACCCCGGATGAAATTATCATACTTGGAAGAGAGGTTTACAACCGTTGCTGGAAAATTGGCTATTTCTGATGGAAAGAGCTTTCCCCAATAATGGCACTGCAGTAGAGACTATTTATAGATTTGAGAGGCTGATTATCCAGAAGGGTGGAGGCATAGAAATTGATAATATAGCTTTTATAGTATCAGCCCGATCTGTGAGACCCGACATTCTAGATTTTAGAGTTTGGATTCCTATTGGTAGCGATTGGGTATATGCACATGATATTAGACATGATCATGCTTTGGTTCAGTAGATGATGATTGGATGCTAACTCATGTGGTCAGAAGCAGCTTTCCCATAGATGTTTTATCAGACAGGCCCCCTATTATTCTAGAGGAGGAAAGTGAGACCAGACACTTCCTTAGACCATATGACAAGAGAAAACAAGCAACAATCCAGACCACATTTTCACATGCAGAGTGTGACTACTACCTTGATAGATGAAAAAGAAGGCAAAAAGAGAAGAATGGAAGCTAAGAACTTTGTTTCTAATTACAATTATGCACGATGGGTTGGGACTTCTCATGGTGAATGGATTGAGAGAGATGTACCACCACCTAGTACCATGGATGAGCAGAAGCCTGCTTTTAGAGGTATCTGGATGATGGATACAAATCTAACTTTGGCACCACCAGGGGATCAAGAAGGGAGAATTGATATTGATGATAGTAGCTCCGAGGAAGAGGGCCATTACCTTTAGTTAGGTCCGCGGAAAAGGGTAAGGGACATTTGTACCTTATCCCATAGAGTCAAATCTAGTTTTAGATCATGATGTATTTGTTTTAATAGATGATATGACAGATGTAATATTTTGATAGACTTGTGTTGGTATGAATATATATGTAGAGTATGACATGTAAGATGACGGATATCTACCTTTTGATGTTATCACTAAAAGAAGTTAGGACTATAGTTAGTGCAAATTTTGGAATGTATATAAAGCACTAACTATATAATATTATGTGTGTTTTGGTTGTGTATTTACATTTGTGATATATATATGATTGTCTTTGATGTCTTTTCGCAAAGGTAAATCTTGATTCAACATAGATAACATGTTTAATGATAATAGAATGCCAAGAGGAAGAGATAGAAGTAGAAACGCGAGAATATATGAAAATCCACTAGCAAATGCTCCTGCACTAACTCAAAACTGACTAGAAGATGTGTTGCAAAACCTTCAACAACAAACTGTACTAATTTTATAAGCTTTACAAAACATGCAAGCAACACCTATCGTACCACTAGCTGAGGCACCAGCAATGCCTCCAGTAAACCCTAGAGGAAATGAAAGGTATATTACACCAATTTAAGCTCAAGAAAATGGACCGGTAAACCTTGATGAATCTGCTGCCGAATTGCAAGGATCACCATAGTATGAACAAGAATTAGCACCACCACCACCATTACGTCCTTAGAGGAACTTGTTGCCCGAATTTATCAAATGCAATAGGTACTTTGAAGGACTACCTGGAAAGCCAGAAGAAGCTGAGGATTGGCTAGCTCAAATTGAGCGATCCCTTGATGTTTTCCAGCACCAAAAGCTCTGAGGGTGCCATATGGAACTTATTTGCTCAGGTTAAGAGCAAGAATATGGTGGAATTGCAAGCAAAGGACATTGCCATAACCCATTACCTGGGAAGTGTTTAGACAGAAGTTTCTGAAGGAATACTTCCCGAGCAGCCTAAAGGCAAAGTATAGTATTGACCTGATGAATCTAAACTAGGGCAGTAAAACAATTGATGAATATGAACACGCATTCAACCAGTTATTACAATTTACCCCAGATGCATACAGAGAAAGTGATGAATTAAAGAGGCAAACATTTACGGCCTGGTTAGAGCCAAATATTCAAAGGAGACTGGCTAAGCTTGAGATTGCGGATTTTGCAGCTATGGTAGAAAAAGCACAAATCATTGAGATTACCAAGAAATATGAGGTTGAAAGATATAGAAAACATGGGCAGACACTTGGTAAAAGAACTCATGAGGAGGTAGGAACAAGTTTTGCTCCTAAGAAAAAGAGACTCTTTAAAACCATGGGAAATGTGAAAAGTAGGAATGTCGAAAGAAGTAATATTTCATGCTAGAAGTGTAAGGGTGCTCATTACCCAAGAAATTGCTCACAGTTACAGCAAAAATGTTATTATTGTGGCGAAAGTGGACATATGGTTTCTACTTGCCCAAAGAAGAATGGTGCAACCTGTTTCATCTATAAAAAGGTCGGACACATATTAACTAATTGTCCACAACGGATAAATACAGCTGCTGGTCCTTCTCACAATAAAGGAGTAGTCGGTGAACCGGATCCAAAAAATGGGAATACCAATGCTAACAAAGCCACCACAATAGCTAGGGTCTATGCTATGCATGGAGCTCCAATTGAGGATGTGGAAATAGAAGAGGAAGATGAAGGAAATATATGGGAAGAAGTCGATCCTGACGACTATGGTCTCATTACAATATGTAGTTTCATAATTACTTCTCTTAAGTTGTAATATCAAGAACAAACATGATTAGATGAACAATAAATGCTCTTATGAATTAAAAATAACATATAATTAATAAAAGATAAATTGGAACAATACAAGTGAGAGATCAGCCTGCGTATGCTTTATTTGATATGGGAGCAACACATTCTTTTATAAATGCTGAACTAACAAGAAGTGTAGGATCTCTAATTGAGGCCATGAATAAGGAATTATGAGTTACCACACCAATAGGAGATTCAGTGATAACTCGTGAGATATTGCGAGGATATCCACTAGCAATTGGAGGTCAGAAATCGTCTGCTGATTTAACCTTGGTAGACATGCAGAAATATGATATTATTTTGGGCATGACATGGTTGACTACTACAAAAGCAAAAGTTGACTATTGTTTCAAGACAATATCTTTTATCAATAATCAAGGAGAAAGAAAAGAGTATAGGGGTGAAATACTAAAAGAGATCTGAAGTAGAATAGCAACAATTGAAGTTAAAAATGAAGATGATATGGAGATGAACGGATGTATTCTTGAAGCAACCGAGAGTGAACCCAAAGAATTGGATGTCCATCCTATCAGAATAGTACACGAATATCTAGATCTATTTACTGATGAATTACCAGGATTACCCCCACAGAGAGAAGTAGAGTTTTCAATTGATTTTGTAAGCCCTCGTTCTCTTAGCAATTTGAGTTCAGTTTCAAAAATTGGAGCCGGGAATTGAAACCCTAAAAGAATATCCCGGGACCAGTTGGACCTGGAAACCCTATATCCGATAATCTCGAGAATGAAACCCTAGAACACTAAAATTGAGTTAACTCCAGAATATAGCCCTAAATGATTTATTAAAACATAAAAGGATCATATTTCAGAACAATTCATTCGTTTCGAACCAGATCAGAATCTGTTCTCTAAAACCAGTCCCCGGGACTCGAAAATAGAAAAATAATATATAAGACTCGTTAGAACCGAACTTTAATACAAAATTCAAAAATATAATTATAATAATTTTTCGATTTATAAAAATTACAATTATAGCCTTTTATTGTATTTTCATTACTACCGGTAATTTAATTGTCTAATCAACTTTTTGATTTCTATTACACTATTCACCAATTACAACCACCCATGCCTTATTCTTGCAACCTTACATCATTTTCCTTACATTTTCTTTTCGAATACAAATTTTACTACTTACATTACTTATTAAATTTGAATTTTACTATACAAAACAAAGCAACACATCTCCCTCTCTCTTCTCTCTCTCAATACACCCCTACCCCCACCAACAACCCCCCCCCCCCCCAAAAAAAACACCCTTTTTGTACATGCCATATTTTGTTTCATTTTTTTCAATTAATTATGCACACAAAACTATAATTTCTTTTCCTATATAATATCTCTTTCACCTTTCGCTTTTTCACTTTCTCTCATTTTTCACAAATCAAACTTTTGGAAAAACAATTTTTCTCTCCCTCTCCTCTCTCCTTTGCCGTGAGTTTCCTCTCCCTCACACACACACACACAAACAATTTTTTTTCTTCAAGTTTTCTTGCTCCACACATCTAAATAGGTAATAGATCTTGACCTTACCACACTAAAACATGTAACGGCAAGATCATACATGTGTGGTTCCACTAAAATCCTCATGACCTTTATGCTAGGGATGTGAAAACACTTAAGCATGAGATCCTTACCATCACAATGTTGTGGATCTTGATATTTAAGTTTTCTTACTATTATTTTTCTATATTATTGCTAAATGTTATTCTTATAGATATTTTGCATAGATACTCTTTCATTAAACTCATCTACATATTGTTTATGTTGCATTTGCATTCATGACATGAGTAATATAGTAGATCTACTTGTTTAGAGTACATAAATGCCATAGATACTTGTCTTACATACATAAAAGATTTGCAATATGATAGTCTTAATGAAGGTGATTGACAAAAATCAAGATCTATTTTGTTTCTATCAAAAAGTGATTTTTGAAATTTGAATCTTGAGAAATAACCATTTAGAAAACCTATTTTACAACTCTAAAATTAAGATCTTACATGTTAAATGAAGGGCTTAGGCGATAGGTATCATAAAAGAGTGATTTTTGTAAGTTGATCTTAGTTTTACTAAGATAAATTTTCTAAACAAGAAAAGGATTACAAAAGTCAAGTTAGAGCTATGTCTCAACACCAACAGAAAAAATTAAAATTCATAACTAGAGTGAAATGCTAAGTAAATACCTATTTTCCAACCCTAAAACAAGAGTTTTATTAAAGAAATGGAAGCCTTAGGGAGTAGGTTTGATTAAGACTTAATTTTAGGAAGATTAAATGAGTTTTACACAAGAAATAATTTCAAAAACAAGTTTCAAAATTCGGATCTAAAAATGACCTCCATTTAAATAGTTATTTCCAATTGCCAAAATGAGGTTTTTAATAGAAAAATAGAAGCCTTGGAGAATAAATGTAATAAAGCCTTGATTTTGATAAGAGTAAGTGGATTTTACCAAAGTATAAACCTAAAACAAAGGAAAGGTTTCCAAACATGGATCCAACAATATTTTCACTTCCTAAAATTGTGTAAAATTCATCACTAGGTAAAACCCATATTTAAACGTCTATTTTCCAACTTTTAAATGAAGAATTTTATTAAGATAATGAAAGTATTAGATATATAGGTCATCAAGGCTTTATCCTAGTAAAAATATAGTTGATTTTCAAAGAGATAAAGCTAGTTTTCTCAATCAAGTGTTCTTGAAATTGTTGCAAAGTAAAAGTTTTCCAAAAACTCTTTTTAACCAAAAATCATTAAGGAAATACATATAGATAGCTCATATCATGTCATTCATGATAATAACTTGTAGATAATGTATGCACATATAATATACTTAGTAGAAATAATGCGAATTTCACAAAATAATTTCGGAAATGCAAGTTTTAGCTAATGATCAGATCTGATCCGAGCTTTCGAAGAACTTAAAGTTTTCAAAACTTAAGAATGAAATCATAAATAGATAGACCTTTCAAAGTAGATAGAAATCGATAGCTTATTTGCGAAATTCCGAGTTAAAATGACCAAGTTATGGATGTTTTAAGTTGGAATTTCCATCTACTACGAAAACTACGAACTTAAGAGTTTTTATTTAATAAGTTGGAATTAGTTATGATATGAAATACTCATTTGAGTATTTCTTTCGTTTGGGCGACTTTGAATTGGGCGAATTCTTGTTTTCGGATTGCTAACAAGAGACTGGTGTCCATGGCTGAGTGAGTTACTTTCTTTAAATTACATGCTTATGATTGTGCTTATAATGACAGTGGCATTAGAAATAGGACAAAATAAAATGGGAATGCACATATGAATTTTATTTGATTGAGTTGATGTTAGGTATAGCGAAATGGGAATTGCTATAAATATGTGTATGATTTAGTATAGAATTGAAGTGTCTGAAATCTCTATGATCGTTTATAATTCACTTAATTGATATGCCATGACTATATAACTAAATTGATCATGCATTACATATGTGAGTCACATTATATTTGTTATTATACCTTTGTGGGAAGAAGGCATAATAGCTAAGGCAATGAGTGGGCCTGAAAACTCGAATATTGTCATGGAATGGCCTGAACTAAAATGGAAGTGGAGTAGGTACTTGAATCAAGTACAAAATTAATGAGTGGGTGGGCACTTGAATCAACCACTATATAAATGATAAAAATTGAAATCTATGGTCGTATGGGCCTGAAATACCTAACTCCGAATGGAGAGAGCAAATCCATTCAACATAGGACTCCCAGAAAAGTCTTATGTATTGTATGCTCACGTGTTTGTACATTTCATATGATTGTTGAATATAACTTACTTGCCTCATTGCTTATTGAAGTATTTAATTTAGAAGTGAAACTCACTAAGCTAGCGTAGTTTATAGCCCTATAGCTTCTTTTTGATGCAATTCCTGCACATATGGTTGTGTCCCTGGACCTGGCCAAATCAGATAATACGAAGTTAGCAGTTTCCCTTAAAAGTTTGTGATTAGCTTTTTATAGTCTTTCATAGTAAACCTTAAACGCTCAAGATGTTATTAAAAGCTAATATCTAGACTTTTGTTTAGTAGGGGAATCCCCTTTAGTATTTTGTAATTGATCTTGAGATGTCTATGCTTTATGTTTTTATGCTTATTCTATCAAGTTGAACTATTTGTCTCCAACTGCATATTTTATTGCCGTAAGGGAATGCCTTGCACCTATACAAACTTTTGAATGACTATGTAGTGATTCTTAAGTCTCGTTTAGCATGCAGCAGATTGTTATGTTTAGGGTACCCTTTTGGGCATGACAAATTGGATACTGGAATAGAACCAATATCAAAAGCTCCGTACCGCATGACACCTGTGGAATTGAAAGAATTAAAAGTACAATTGCAAGAATTGTTGAATAACGGATTTATTAGACCAGTGTTTCACCATAGGGAGCACTGGTATTGTTTGTTAAGAAGAAAGATGGTTTAATGAGACTCTATATTGATTATAGAGAATTAAACAAAGTAACTATTAAGAACAAATATCCCTTACCGAGGATTGATGACCTTTTTGATCAATTGAAAGGAGCAAAAGTATTTTCTCGAATTGTTTTGGAGTCTAGCTATCATCAAATCCGAATTAAGGTGGAGGATGTACCAAAAACTGCATTTCGAACTAGGTATGGTCATTATGAATTTTTGGTCATGCCATTTGGACTAACAAATGCACCTGTAGTCTTCATGGACCTGATGAACCGTATCTTTAGACCTTTATTGGATGTTTGTGTAATTGTTTTTATAGATGATATATTGGTGTATTTGTCCACAGAGGAGCAATATGACGAACACTTAAGGAGTGTGTTGCAAATACTACGAGACAATAAGCTATATGTCAAACTGTCTAAATGTGAGTTTTGGCTTAAGAGCATATCATTCCTAGGACATATTGTTTTTGGTGAAGGAATATCGATTGATCCTGCGAAAGTTAAAGCTATTGTGGAATGGAAAAGACTTGAAACTGTTATAGAAGTAAGGAGTTTCTTGGGATTAGTAAGGTATTACCGAAAATTTGTATAGGATTTCTCAAAGATTGCACGACCACTGACGCAATTGACAAAGAAGAATGAGAAATTTGAGTGGAATGATCAACGAGATCGGAGTTTCCAAGAATTGAAAAAGATATTAGTATCAGCACCAATATTGGTTTTGCCCAAATACAAGGATCCATATACTATCTACAGTGATGCATTTAGAAATGGTTTAGGATGTATACTAATGCAAAATGGAAAAGTAATAGCATCTGCTTCTGGACAGTTGAAACCCCATGAGATGAATTATCCCATTCATGACCTGGAATTAGCTGCTATTTTTTTTTTGCACTCAAGATTTGGCGTCATTATCTGTACGGATAGAAATGTGACATATAAGCAGATCATAAAAGTCTGAAATATATATTTACCCAAAAAGAATTAAACATGAGGCAATGTAAATGGTTAGAATTGATTAAGGATTACAACTTAACCATCAATTACCATCCCGATCAGGTAAGTATTGTAGCTGATGCACTAAGTCGTAAGAATTATGGAGAAGTAGCCTCAATGTTGATCGAGCAGAAAGAGCTCATCAAGGAATTTGAGAGATTAAATTTAGTGTTTTCAATACAAGGCTTGGATGCAAAACTTGGAAGTTCAACCTTAAAGCCTACTTTGATCCAACGAATCAAGGAAGCTCAGACAGAAGATAAGGAATTCCAAGAAATTATACAAGGGATATCACAAGGGAGATATAAAGATTTTGATGTGGATGATGAAGGTATATTAAGAATGACTAAAAGATTATGTGTGCCGCATGATGAAAGCTTGAGGAAAGAATTAATGCATGAAGCACATTATTCTGGATATACCATACATCCAGGAGAAACGAAGATGTACCAAAAGATAAAAAGTGCATATTGGTGGAATGGGATGAAAAACGATGTTGCCTAATTTGTTGCCAGATGTGATGTATGTCAAAGGGTAGAAGTGGAACATCAAAACCTGGTAGATTCTTGAAACCATTGCCAATTCCAGAATGGAAATGGGATCAAATTTCCATGGATTTTGTGTGTTCACTACCTAAGACATGTGCGGGTTATGATGCTATTTGGGTCACTATGGATAGACTCATCGAGTCAGCTCATTTCTTGCCAATCAATATGACATATCCTTTAGAAAAGTTGGCCTGAATATATTTGAAGGAAATTGTGAGATTACATGGTGTGCCTGTTAGTATAGTATCAGATCCAGATCTACGGTTTGCTTCCAGATTTGGTAAGGATTGCAAAAAGCATTGGGAATGCAATTGAAATTTAGTACAGCTTATTATCCTCAAACTGATTGACAGACAGAAAGAACCATTCAGATACTGGAGGATATGTTAAGATCGTGTATCATAGAGTTTAAAGGAAATTGGGATTAACACTTGCCATTAGGGGAATTCGCATACAATAACTATTACCATTCAAGTATAGGGATACCACCCTATGAAGCTTTAGATGGTAGAAAGTATCGATCACCATTATTCTAGGATAACTTGGAAAAAGTATTGATTGGACATGAATTAGTTCAGGAAACAATTGACAAGGTCATAATAATAAAACAAAGAATGAAAGAAGCTCAGGATAGGTAAAAGATCTGGGTGGATTTGAAAAGATGAGAGTTAGAATTTAATGAAGGAGATCATGTCTATTTGAAGATAAGTCTAATTAAAAGTATTCATAGCGGACAAACAAAAGGAAAGTTAAGTCCTAGATATATTGGACCATTCGAGATATTGGAACGAGTTGGAAACCCAGCATATACTCTTACACTTCCACCTAACTTATCTAGTATACATAATGTTTTTCATGTATCGATACTAAGAAAATATGTACCGGATCCAGATAAACTAGTTGAGCTAGAACTAATTGATCTGAAGGAGAACTTAATATATGAAAAGCATCCTATTAGAATATTGGATAAAAAAGTGCAAACTCTTAGAAATAAATAAATCTATTATGTCAAAGTATTATGGGATCTCTCAACTAAAGAGATGACATGGGAACTAGAGGATGAGATCAAGAAAAATTATCCACATCTGTTTGAAAGTTCAGGTACACATACAAGCTTTGAGGACAAAGCTTATTTTAAGGAGGGGAGAATGTAAATCCCGAAAATTTTCATATAAGCACACAACACTAAAATAGAAAATGTGAACTAGCTATTAAACATAGAACCCAGCAGAAAACCAAGAATAGATCAATGAGTTGAATTTAGCTGGATTATGATATAAAAGGCCGAATAAAAACTTCTTTGACTTTAATTGATTCCAAAAACGAGATATCGTATCTTGAGCTGATAACTCAAGATATAATTAAAGGTAACCCAAAATTTTTAAACCCCAAAACTTTCCATACAAATAGAGATAGATAAAAATATATAAATATAGAAAATAGATGGTTACTTTTGAGCTCAACAAAGACTTGAGACTAGAATTATGAGTACTAATGAGCCTATAGATAGCTTTAAACCCTAAAACAAACATTCCTAGATAGTATTAAACACAACTAATAAGATTTCATGGTAGGTATCGAAAACCAAGATATAAAGATAACTTGGTTAAAGATATTAAGAGAGATGATGAGTAAATACCAAATTACGCTTATAGTTAGGAAACGATCACCTAAAGATAAACCGATAGGATTATAAATACACAATAAAAACATAAAAAGATGTATAACTAATAATCTAGACTCCAAATAAATATTTGGATTACACCATTGTTTTACTTAGGATACTCTTAAGCTGTTGAAGCTTAAAACAAAAATTGACCTAATAAGCTTGAAAAAACGTTAATCGCAGGAGATAAAATCCTACAAATAATTAATCGCGTAAACTTTAAACATAAATATGAACTCAATGACAATCTAGAAAATTTGTACAACTCTTAATAAATTTTGAAGATAAAACTCTTGAATAAATATCATAATTATACACAATAAACTTAATAAACTACCCTAAAACTAAGATAATTATTAACTAACAAATATTATAATAATTTTTCATGCATAAATCTACAAAATTGGTGCAAATGGCATGAAGATTGCGATGGAGATCTCCTAGAAATGTGCAAGCTGAAAATTGTCTTCAAATTTGTCTATATTTTGTCAAATAAGTCAACATTTTAGCACACTATAACAAATCATATATGGAAAACAAGGAAACTCAATTGATGCAACAAATTGCAAGTTGAGAAGCGAATTCGTGAAGAAAAAAAAAAACCAAAACTGCCTCTACTACCCATCTCCCGTATATATATATATATATATATATATGTATGTATGTGTATTCATTTACAAGCAAACAAAGCTAATTAAATCTCAAACTTTCCAGTCCAAACAACAATTTAAACAGCCACAAAATCGACCCCAACTCGCCTTATGCACCAGCTGCTTGGATCAAACACAACTCCATTAAAACACTTCAACAAAGCTTAGAAAAAAAACATACAAAGTAAGTTGATGAGTTTTAAGTTAGTTCTTTGCTCCAACAATACTCTAAATTGAGTACTGATATCCTTAGGATCAAAACCAATCCAAATCTAAGCTTCAAAAATGCACGAATTGGATCAAACAAGGTAAGTTTGCAAAACCCTAAGTTGCACCATTTTAATTCGAAAATCATGATTTATAGATGAGATCTAATGATGTAAGTTGATATATATGTAGAACTATCATGTATAAGCTTCGGGAAATCATTTGGAGGAGGCATGCACGTCAAAAACGGTAGAAAATGGGCCAACTCATTTGGGAAGATGAACAGTGCATCATCCCCAGATAAGCATGGGAGGAACACAGGCATGTTCCACCCCGTATACCTCTTGACAACATTAAATATAAAAAAAATGATTCATTTAGACAAAATAATATAATAATCATTATTACAATTAATATTATTAATGTTATTACTATTATTTTTATTTATTATATGTATTATTAGGAATGTTATTATTGTTAGTATTATAGTAATTGTAATTGTTGAATATTGAGTTTAAAATTAAAATTTGCGATATTATCAAATATATGGTATTTAAGTAATATTAATATTATGATAATCATTATGTATTGTTGATATTATTAATATTATGAAAAGTTTACTACTAATATACAACTATTATCACTAATTTAATTAAAGTCCACGATATTTTACAATTATAGTTATTATTATTATTATTATTATTATTATTATTATTATTATTATTATTATTATCTCCTCTTTGGATGACAATTAAATATTAATTTATGTTTTATATATATTTGTTCTTCTTATCAAAACAACTAAAAGATCCTATTTATTGAAAATATGTCATTCTCAAAAGATGAACTAGTAATAGTATTCAAGTGTGTTTTATTTACTACTACTAGGGTATCTTGGCAATAATAATAATAATAATAATGATAATAATAATAATATTACTGAAATTACTGTTTTAAGATAATACTATACCTAATATTGATATTAAAACCAAAAGTTAAGCTTAAGATTATTTTGATATCATTAAAAAGTATTAATATTTCTGCTAGTATAAACTTTGATATGTATGATTTTTGAAGTACCATTAATGATATTTATATTATGAGTATTACCAATATCATAATTATTATTGTTATTAAATTATTTTTTATTATTATTATTGTCGTGATTATTATTATTATTATTATTATTATTATTATTATTATTATTATTAGTAGTAGTAGTAGTAGTAGTAGTAGTACTAGTACTAGTATAATGACACAAAGATAATATTACTAATATATCTGAAATTAATCTTAAAATTTTCAAATCTTAATATTACTAATTTTATTATCATTATAGATGAACTTAGTATATTTTACAAGGAAAAATTAGAATTATGGTAATTATCTAGTATTTATTTATTTACATAAATATAGACATACATATAACAATGGAAATTTAAATAAGCTAAATTTTTTAATAAAGTGATATCTTTAAATTACAAGAAAATTATATCAAGTAAATCAAGAGAAAACTAAGAGAAAACCGATAACTATAAACAATAATAAATAAATATGAGTTGCTATGATAAGTTAGATAAGGATCAATACAAAAATACCAATAATAATAACTATAAAAATAAGATGACTAAATATCAATTTTTCAAATACCCGATGAATGTATATAAGTATCAAACAAGATCAAGACAAGCAAAATGAAAATAAATATTAAATAATATTTGATTATCATAGGACCATCAAATGACCAATATAGTAATAGAACGAAAACCAACATCAATATAGGATACTTAGACACTCATAGGAGTTTAATCATATAGTTTATGTGATATTAATGAATATATTAATCATCTCAATAGGTGATCTTGACACTTGTGAGGATTTTCCTAATGATTATTATGACTAGCCAACACGAGCAGGTGAGTAACTTAGTCTTATTATATTGTTTGTGCTTGTAGCTTAGCTATATAAAAATGAGAAGATAATAATCAGGTTGTGTTGTATGAGTTATGGAAAATTGTATGTTCGATTATTGTTGATTGCTAAGCTACTCTATTAATAGTGACAATGGAAATTTTGCATGAGTTGATTGCCTATGTAGCATGTTGATTGTCTGAGAATTGGTTGGTCACCTTACACCTGATAAATAATTATTAGTTCCATAAATAAAATGGACATGCATTGCACGATTTGCATAAAAAGCATCTGAGTAAGTGGCAGCCTACACGTGTTAGTATTTCGGACCTTTGATAAAGCTTGGTACGTCTAGGCTAGGAAGCTATTATTCATACCAAGATTACCTTTGATATGTTGATACCATAGGAACTATGTAATAAATGAAGGACGCCGCCTTTGGTATTGCTTGAAATGACTAACACTTTGTGGTGAATTCTAAGATGGAAAAATAGGTTGTGAGCAGTAAAAATATGTATTAAATTAAAAGTGATAACTAAAATGAGTATTTTTGTTTCTCCTGTTTGCTTAGAATTCCCTAGTTAGGTGGGTCATAGATTGTGATCCTTCAACCACGATGAGAGGATGTAAATCTTCATCCTGTTTGGATTCTGGATTATCCAAGCTTGTATTTGTACATATGCTTGATTTATGCATTTCATATGATTGTTAATAAATTTGTTTGATATGTGCTAAGTTCTGATTATTCACTGAGCCCGTGATTTAGCTCACACTCCAACGGTCCATTTACGTTTACATTGCGACCTTAGCTCATTACTTTCAGGAGCATGGTTCCGGTAAGAATTTAGAAGCTGGAAGCTTAAGGAGTAGTTTGTGTTAAGATTTATATTTCTATTTCTAGTTACAAGTATTTAGCATTAGAAACCTTAGTCATGTATTTGGAGACTTCCTAGAAATTATATGATCTGCAATATTATTATTACTATTATGATATTCACTACTTTGGATGACAGTTATTTATTAATTTATGACTTATATATATTTTTCCTTCTTATCAAAGCAACTAAAAGATCCTGTTTATTGAAAATATGTCATTCTCAGAAGGTGAACTAGTAATAGAGTTCAAGCATGTCTTGTTTACTACTACTAGGGTACCTTTGGGGTATGACAATGCAGAAGAAAGGCCATGTTTTTGGAAGGAGATTTCAGGAAGGAACAAGTTCCGCACAACTGCTAAAGAGGTTCAGACCTGTTAGCAACTTCAAAAGCAATGCTAGTGGCGGAAGGTTTATAGTTAAGCCCATCATCTGTTGGAAGTGCAAAGGGACACACTAACCAAAAAGGTGTCCCTAGTTGCAATGAAAGTGTTATTTTTTTGGAGACCCAAACCGCAAAATGCCTAAAGAAAGCAACTAACACCTGTTATATTTGCAAACAAGTTGGGCATTTTTGTCAACGAGTTCCCACAAAAGAAGAATGCCCCAACGCAATCTTTACGTCCATTTGGAGGATCTACCCCAACAAGGTCCAGAAATGGAAATGGAAACGAGAATCGAACTGGTTCTTTGATGCCTAGATTCTAGATTTATAATCTAGAAGGACAACAGATGTGCAAGGAGATGGAAGAAGAAGGAGTGGTGTTAGCAACTCTCGAGGAGGAAGATGGCTATAGTTGTGATCTGGTTACAAGTTAGCCTTAAAACATTCAAGTTGTTTGTTCCTTTTTATTCCCTGGGATATAGGAGATATATAATGTAAGTTATAGGTTAATGAATAAGTAGGATCTTGGAATAGAAAAGAAGTAATCCCCCGAGTTAAAAATGATAGAAACATACAAGTAGCTCACCAAAATGTTGATGCCCTTTTTGATTCTAGAGCGACTCATTCTTTTATCATGCTTAGTTTCGCTAAAGAGATCGAACTACCCATAAGCACAACCACCTCCAGCTTTAAGATAAAATTCCAAAGGGAAGTGATGTAATGACAAAAGAGATGTTAAGAAATTGTCCATTGATGATACAAGAACATCTTTCCACCTGTGATTTCATAGTGTTGAAAATGAATAAATATGAAGTGCTTATAGGTATGAGTTGGTTGTCTCTTACCAAAGCTAAGTTGTCACGCCCCGAGGATACCCTAGTAGAAGCAAACAAGTCACACTTGAATACTATCACTAGATTACCTTCAGATAGCAATAGGTTTTCAAACAACAAGATCTTTTAATTGCTTGATAAGAAATGATAAATACATGTAAGAAATAAATTGGCAAATAACTACTACTTTAATCATAAGCATTACAGAACTATTACAAACCAAGTAGCCTTCTTGTAGTCCATAATTGATACGATAGCACTAATTACTCCATTCTAAGAAAACATAACCATAATTCCCAAGTATAAGCATAAACTTCCAGCTCCTAAGCTCTTACCGGAGCCATGTTCCTGGAAGTGACTAACCAGGGTCATAGAGTAAACCTGAAAAGACTGTTGGAGTATGAGCGAAACCACAGCTCAGTGAATAACCAGACATATTATACATCACACAAGTTATTAGCAAATCATATGTAATGCAAACACTCGATCATATGCACAGATACAAGCTTGGATGATCTAGAATCCAAATAGGGAAAAAGATTACACCCTCTTTTTCAGGGTTGAAGAACAATTACTTCATGACTCACCTGTCTAGGAGAGACTAAGTTTACAGGAAAATCAACGATTTCTCGTTTTAAGGTTATCACTTTAAATATAATAAATTTAACTGACCATTTCCTGTATCCACCTTAGAAACTCCCTAAGTATTAATCATTTCAAAGTGATACTACGGGCGTTCTTCATTACCACTTAGTTCCCGTAGAACCAACGGAATAAAAAAACCTTAGAAGAACTAACACTTTAGAAAAACTAAGCGTTAACAGAGAACCGAAATATTAATACGTAGTAGGCTGTCACCCATCTTCATATGCAATAATGCATTATGTGCAATGCATGACCAGATTATTTTATTAATTCAATAGTTCTTATTCAATTTCATGGTGATCATACATTACACACAATCATCATCATAATACTTCACAACATCAAATCATTGTATTATCACTTTTTGTAATGATAGATTAATAATCATACAATCAGATCATAACATACTTTCAACAAAACATTCGTTTAATTGTCTTTGAATTATATATTCAACTATTTACAAGCAAAAACAGTACAATATGACTGAATTACTCACGTGCTCATACTGATTTAATCGTAATAATCGGCTGGAAGATCTTCTAGGTATCAAGTCACCTATTAAGATGAATGAAGTATTCATCAATATAATATAAATTTTATAGCTAAATTCCTATACATGACTAGTGTCCTAAACTCGATATTTATCAAGTTTTGTAGTGACTAATACTAATTTTATATTATTCTATACCGAACTCAATATAGAAAATTATATTTATTTACTATTACTTAGTGTCGTCGTGTTTCTCCTAATTTACTTCGTATAATTATTTTGTTATTTTTAGAAGTTACATTACTTATAAATTTAGCTTATTTCAATTTCCATTCTTACCTATTTTATCTATTTAGAACAAATATCTGATTATTTAAAACTTTTATTAACACTTAATATTTTTCTCTAATTTTAGGGTTTTAAGAATTATCAAATAATACATAAATTTATTCTAAATGTTTGTATCTAGTTGTCTTCTTAATAAGTTTTGTATTATCATATGTATATAATATATTTTTAGTAAAGCTTATGGTGTATATATATATATATATATATGTATATATATATTCTGTTCATTACAAAAAAAGCTTTCGTAGAGGAAAATATGGGTATACGCCAGCTCAAAGCCGCCGACTTTGAAGCCCAGGTGCCGGCGTTCATTTTGTTTTGCAAATTATTTCTTATGAGTTACACCGACTTGAAAGCTGTCGGCTTTCAACGTACGCCGGATTCTATGCCGCCGGCGTATAATCCCAGATGTCCGGCCTTTGCTCATTTTTACGTGAAAATAATTTTTACGTAGCTTCTGTTCAATATAAGCCGTCTCTACACCGCCGGCGTTGAACGTCTACACTGTCGGCTCATGGACAGTGTTACCACTGTTCATCATCTTCCTCGATGATCCAATTCATATTTCTTAAATTTTCCATGTTAAAAACATTCTTAAACCATACCTAAGTGTTACTATATCTCGTATATAGACATACAACCACTACTAACACTTCTACATACATATAATCTTAGATTTTGATCTTAATAGAATACAACTAGGGTTTCGGATTTTTATCTCAGTTGAGCCAATCCGATGGAATTTGAAGCTTGTGTTCATGTTGGTTATGTTCCTATGATTATCAAAAGTCAGTTCTAATCCTTATATTTAAAATAAAATCATTCGAATTACATCAACTCACCTTTGAACTCGTTTCCAAGTATTTTTCGTAATGTATTTTCTTCCGATTTGAACTTGGATGATTTGAGCAGTTTGATTTCTGTTTTTAGTTTGTTTTGGTTGCTACTTAGGAGTAATTTCGTTCTGGAAAGCTTGAGAAAAAGTTAAGGTTGTTTGTTTGTTCATTAATGAACTTAAATACATATACATAGAAGAAGAAAGAGAGAACTTACGGCTGCGTTTTCCTTTGAATTTGCTTCGAATTTCTCCTACATTTAGATATGTTTGATCTGTTGTTTTCATTGCCATTAATGAGGTGCTTACTTGCAATCTTTGATTGGTCTTTAGGGTTGATTTTGTTGACTATTGTGCATGATTGAAGCAAAATTTCGGCCCTCTTCTTCATTGTCCACCAAGTCTCCAAGATAATCTTGCAGCCGAAATCTCCACCGAATACATATATATAAATATTAGTTAATTATTTAACTTAGTTTTAGGATATTTTACCAAGTTATACGGTATAATTTAGCATATTTGAGAGTTTTTATACACAAATATGTTTATAAGATTCTACAAAATACTTAGATTCAAACAATACAATTTTAAGTTTTATATTTACGTGATTAATTATTTGTAAAATTTTATCTCCCGCGATTAAGGTTTTCTAAACTCATAAGGTCAATTTTGTTTTAGGCTCCAATAGCTTAAGAAAATCCGAGTTAGAACAATAGTGTGATTCAATTATTTATTTGAAGTTTAGATCTTGAGTTATACAACAGTTTATGTTTTCGTTGTGTATTTATAATCCTGACGTTTATCTTTAGGTTATCGTTTCTTATCTATAAGCGTAGTTGATTAACTACTTAATATCGCACTTGATATAGAAACTAGATTATCCATATATTTTTAGTTTTTGATACCTATCATGAAATCTTATTAGTAGCGTTTATCACTATCTAAGAATCTTAGATTTAGGGTTTAAATCTAAGCATAGGCTCATTACTACATATTGTTCTAATCTCAAATCATTGTTGAGTTCAAAAGCAATCATTTAATCTCTATATTTACATTTTTCTATTTAAATCTATTTGTATAACAAGTTTCGGGTTTGAATTTTAGATTTTCTTTTAATCATATCTTGAATTATGCGTTCAAGATACAAATCTCATTTTTGGTATCAATTAGGGTTAAAGAAGTTCTTTATTCAATTTCTAAATCCTTATCTAGCCAAAGTCCATGCATTGATCTATTCTTAGGCTTTTATTAGGATCTAAGTCTATTAACTAGTTCATACATTCTATTGTAGAGTCGTATACTAATGTGAAAATTTCTGGGGTTTACAAAGTTTGATTGTCGAAATAAGAAAGTAGAATTCTTAGAGCAAGAATCTATAGTTTCAAGAGTGAAGGAGTTATGCTCATTTGAGCTATTGGAGGAAGTTAAGGAAGGAATTGATGGTTATGTTGGAAACACAGCAGAAGAGAAGGAGGAGCCTATCTTGGAAAATATTCCCATTGTCAACGAATTCCCGAATGTCTTTTCGAATAAGTTGCCTATGTTATCACCAAAGAGAGAAATTGACTTTGAGATCGATTTGATGGCAAATACAAATCAATATCGAAGGCACCGTACCGTATGACACCCATTGTCACGCCCCGAAGGGTACCCTAAATATAGTAGTCCACCGTACACAATATTAAAGCCTAAGACTGACCGCCTCAGTCATTCTTAGGCTTTCATACTATGTACAAGGCGTCTAACACATGGAGGAAACACATCGAGTAATACATTTTGTATTGATACAACTTAAGTAACAATGTAAAGGAAATACACTTCACTATGCTTCAATTACAATTCATCCACAGATTTCACTACACAAACTATTACAAAATATTTCACAAAACCTAACTAATATCTTCAAGCTTTCTTACTTCCTACCGAAATCCCGAAGTTCTATTCGGCTCTAACCATCTCAGTCCCCAAGTAACATTCTCCCATCAACCTGTTTATTCAAACATCTAATGGGATATAAGCTACACTAGCTTAGTGAGAGTTCCCTTAATTTGTATCATAACAAGCAAGTTATAATTCATCCATATGCTATGCAATAATAAACACATGAGCAGACAAGCATATGACTTTCTGGTGGCCATATGTGAATGGATTTACGCCCTCCATTCGAGGTTGGGATGGTCCATAAGACATGCAACCATAATTCCAATCTTGAGTGGGGTAGTCCATAAGTCATGCAACCATAATCCCAATCTCTTTCTCTTAATTTTACAACATCTGTTGTTTTATGTAGTTGATTCAAGTGCCTACACCACTTCCATTAACTCAAGCGATCTCACATCCTTAATTTTAACATAGGCCCCCTCGCCTTCCGCTAATATACTTTTATGCCACCAAAGGTATATTAGCTAATGCAATGTGACTCAACATGTGATATGCATGTACAGTTTATATTCATATAATCGTAGCATGTTAATTATATAGGTTAAGAGCGATCACAGAGAATTTTAGACAATTCAAGTCTATGCTAACTCATATAATGATTTTACAACAAGTCTCGTCTCGATATACTTATCATTCATTCAACCAAGATTATATCACAATTCATTACAATTTTATCTTTCCTAATTCTAATGTAACTAACTACAAGCACAATCAAGGTAACAAAAAATAAGTGAAAACTCACTCGCCATGGATCAACCGGTCTCTTAGTAAAAGTAATCCGATGGTAGGGAATCGTCGATTTCAAGGTCACTTAAAAAAAAGAAATACTCAAATGAGTATTTCACTCAAAACTAATCCATTCTATCTCATACAAGCATCAAATTCATAATTCTCGTCCTAAGTGAGAATTCCAACTTAAAACGGCCATAACTTGTCGTTTTAAACTCAGAAGTTAGCAAATTATATATCGATTTCTATCTACTTCGAAAGATCTATCTAATTATAATTTCATAGTTGAGTTTGAAAACGTTGAAGCTTCAAAAAGATTGGATCAGATCAGAACAGTAACAAAATCCGAATGGAAAAGTTGATTTTGTGAAAGTTCAAGAAGTTTCTACTATCCAAAGCAAGTATACATGCAATATGAACAAGTTACTACCATAAATGATATTTCATGAGATATAATACACATGTTCTTGATGATATTGAACAAAAAAAAAATTAGAAAACTTTTTCTTTGTAAGACTTTATGAAAAATCAACTTAGAAAGGCTAGTCTTGTATTCTTGACAATCCCCACTTGTTTTTAGAAAAATTCCTTGATAAAATCTATTTATTCTTGTTAAAATTAAGCCTTCATTATGTATATCCCTAAGGCCTTTGTTTTTTCAATAAAAACTCCCCTTTTACACTTTGTAAACATGTTTTTAAAATTGGTTTAATCCCAAAATCCGAATTTTGTAAAAATTGTTTTTTGTGGTGATTCTTTTAAGAAAACTCATTTGATACTTAGAAAATTAAGGCTCAACCATACCTAGCCACGAAGGACTTCATTTCTTTAATAAAAATTCTATTTTAAGTTTGAAAATTAGGAGTTTTTCATACCATTAACTCCATTATTACGAATTTCTCAAAATGACAAACAACTCAAATTTTCCTACTTTATTTCTACTCCTTGTTTTACATATTTTTCTCAGTAAGTCTCCTCTTAATTCATAAAAATCATTACTTGATGATATCTATGACCTAAACTTCTCATTTTTCATATAAGACACAAGTTTTGGAGTTGATAAGTGGGTTTTTAAGGCATGGTTTTGAAACTATCCGAATTTACAAAATTTGGATAAAACTCAAATTTCATATTTTGTTATCTCTTCCTATTTTTGAGAATCTCTACTAGTAGATCTACCATTTACTTATTAAAACAATCTCCTATTGATACCTATTCCATAAGCCTTCTATTTTCTAAAAAAATATTTCATTTTGGTGTTGAAAAATGGGTTTTTAAAATTGGTCTTGGTTGGGATCCGAATTTACCAAATTTATTTTTGGACATATCTTTTGATAAAATCCATCTAAACTTATGAAAAATCATCCTTTACATATCCTATCTTAAGAGCCTTCCATTTCTTGAATAAAATCTTCATTTTTGTGTTGTAAAACATGTTTTAAACCATGTCTTGGCCTAAATCAGAAAATATGACTTTTAATTTTTTTAAAAGTAACTTTTGAAAATCATCTTTGATTCTTGTAAAAAGAAGTCTTGATGATATACATCCTCTAAACCTTCATTTTCTCAACTAAAACTTCCATTTTGAGACTCGGAAAGTGGTTTTTAAATATAGGTTTTGCCAAGATATGAATTTCACTATTTTTATTCAAGTTCAAAACCTAGATCTACACTTTCTATGATCATAAATATAAAAGAAATCCATGGTAGTAAACTATAAACTCATAAATCTAAACTTTACTCCTCAAAATCATTCAATTTATGATATATATTCATTAAGCCCTTCATCTTAAATGAAAAAAATACACATTTTGAAGTTGAAAAATAGCTTTTCTAAATATGGTTCTCTTTTTATTCGAATTTTCAAAATGATTTTTGTTGAAACTAAAATAGATCTTGACCTTTCTAAAACTTTTCTACTATCATCAAGCTATTACAAGTTATTTAAGAAAATAAATCAAAAGTCTAATGCATCTATGAACCTAAAACAACTAGATCTAGTTTACTATACTAGTTATAAATGCATGAACACTATGATGATTATGTGAATGATGAATATATGCATAAATCATTAGCAATAAAAAAAATAATAACTCATATAACAAGATCTAAAACATAAACAAAATCAAAGCTACAAAAAAGTTAGATCTACAAAATATAACTACTTTTAACAAGAAAATAATAATGATACAAGAAAATAATCATGGATAAGAGGAGTGTTTCATTTTGGCATCATCATCCTTAGCTTTTAAGCTTATGGAAGATCATTTGATGCATGAAAACTCTCACTATACTTTACCTATATCATCTATGGAACCTTAAGGAGAAGGTATACTGAAAGGATATTCAAGAATGAAGTGTGGAAGCAAGATTTAGAGATGGGGCAGATCGTATTCCTTGCAAGAACAAAGCTACGAAAGTGATAAAGAGAGGAAAAGAGAGAGTAAATGGTTTAAGGTTTCAAAGAAGGAAAGAGTGTAAATAAAAGCATTAAATAGAAAGAGAGGAGTGTATTAATGTGTGTTAAATAAATGAAAAATAAATAAAACAAGGGCAGAATTTGGGGAGGGGTGCATGTGAACTTCAAAGGGAGAGAGAAGGTGTTTAATTGTCTTGTAACTTGATTTTTGAAAGTGTAACTTATGTTACTTAATTTGCTATCTAAATGACTTTAAATCATTAAATAAATCATTAAAATAAAAGAAAAGAGGCTATTATTAGGGTGTGGTCAGCTTCCAAGCATGGGAATGGAGTATAAAATGAGTAAAGAAGACTTGAAATATGTGAAGTGACAATTGAAGTGCATTGAATATAGGTTGAAAAAGTACTTTTATTAAGAAAATATATAATAAAATAAGAAAAATATTTTAAATGAGTCGAGAATTTTCATAAATAAAATAAATAACTATTTGAATTATTTTAGTATTTCAACAAATATGTTACCGGTATGATCAAAATTCCCAATATGAGCTATAATTGATATTTTATAACTCAAAAATTCCAAAAAAAATTATTTTATGAAATAAAAATATTTTTCAAAATATTTTTAATTATTAAATTAATTTATTTTATTTTTAGCATCGGGTCTAAACAGAAACTGATCCTGTAAAAACCCGAAACGAATTAAATTTTGAAAAACAAAATTTTCTATGATATATAAATTCTTTTCTAAAAATATAAGGGTTTACAAGAATAATAAAATTGTATATGAATGGTAGTGAATAGTACAAAAGACTAGTTAATTACCGTAGTAATGAAATACGAATATAATTGCAAAATCAGATAATTCTAGTTATCGAAAAATTATAAAACTGATATTTTAAAAATCCCTTTGAAAATACGAGTCTAACGGTATTAATGGTAAATTTTTTATATCTTGAGCCCGACACGCTTTTCAAAGTCTGTATCGAACGGGTTCGAAATAGGTCAAAAATTTACAATCTGATATTTTTAAGCACCTTACATTACTACGAGCTATTTTACACACTTAAACTACACTCAGCCTCTAGGGTTAAGGGCACGATTGCCGGACTTAAACTACTGTATTCCACTTAAGGTTTAGTGATTTTCTGGTTTAGATCTTTGCCAATTTGGAAACTAATATTTTATGTTTATACAACATATTTAATTTGAGCAATTTATTTTAAATTTTACTTTTGTAAGTATTTAATATCTCTTAACGTTTTCGGAATTCTTGGATTGGGTTTTATTTCTGAAAGTTTATCCTTATTTACTTTTTAATAATTTGTTTTTGAGTTCTATATTACCCGATTTTATAGTTAAGTATAGAATTTGTCATATGTAATGGTTTTGGATTTGAAGTATGTTCAGTCCTTATTTTATTTTTAAGGATTCTTATTTTCTCAAAATTAAGAAATCTCTGGATTCGTTCGTGATTTGGGACTAGTTAAAGTCCAGTTTTAATTTGGAGTCATTTTTAGAGTTTGTTTTCGAAGTTTATTTTATTATTTACTGAAATTTTCCAAGGCTTACACCCATTGAGCTTGTTGAACTTTATGTTCACGAATGATTTTGATGAGAATAATTATTACATAATTAATTATTGAAATATCCTTAATTGTTTAAATACTTAAAATATTTATATATATATATATATTTGTATTTCTACTGCTGTTATTTAAGTTTTAACAAAGCAAAAAGTTGAAGAAAAGTCAAGACAAAGCTATCGAGCTCAGTAGAAGAAAGGTGGAGGCACTTTTCATCAGATAAAGACAAAAGACTAAGTTTTGGGCAAAACTTATAAAATCAAGTGTTGAAGTTTTGGGCAAAATTATGAAGTCAAGAGCTGAAGTTTTGAGCAAAACTATTAAGTCAAGAGCTGGAATTTTGGGCAAAATCGTAAAGTCAAGGGCTAGAGTTTTTGGCAAAACTGTGAAGTCAAGGGCTGGAGTTTTGGGCAAAATCATAAAGTTAATGGCTGGAGTTTTAGGCAAAATTTATAAAGTCAAGGGCTGAAGTTTAGGCCTCAACCTCAAACATCGACCTCAGACCTCGACTTCAAAAGTTTACCCTTAGGCAAAATTTACAAAGTCAAGGGTTAAAGCTTGGGCCTTGACCTTAGACCTCGACTTCAGAAAGTTTGCCCTCGACTTTAAAAAGAAAAGAGCTGTTGGAATACA
Source organism: Combretum micranthum (assembly GCA_024138025.1). Classification (NCBI taxonomy): domain Eukaryota; kingdom Viridiplantae; phylum Streptophyta; class Magnoliopsida; order Myrtales; family Combretaceae; genus Combretum; species Combretum micranthum. The sequence continues at coordinate 76,463 of JAMXBD010003582.1, forward strand.
TTTAATGCATGTGTCAGACACATTTAATTCTCTTTCACTGCTTTTGACTTTTACACTTTATTAAAACGTTAGGTATATTAAACACAAGTATGGGTTGTCTGAAACTTTTTTATAACGGGCAAATTTTTATCAAGAGCTATAAATAGAATTTTCCTCTTCTCTTTGAAAGAATGAAATATTATAATTTCTGAACGCACAGTAAAAACGAAAACAACGTTAAGTAAAGTTTTTTTTCTTTACTGTGTTTTTGTTCTCATTCTCATTAATTTGAAAAAAAATTTTAAGAGAAAAATTAGTGCTCTATTCGAAATTTGCTGATACACTCTAAATGAGAGTTTTTAACTATTTAAGATTTACAAAAGTTGATTATCTGCTCGTTTAAGGAGCTCAATTTGTAAAAGGAACTTGTAAAATATTTTTTGTAAACTGCTCAAGTAGAGCGTTTCTTTGTAAAGGAAATTTGTATATTTCCTTAAGAGCTTTTCAGTCTATAAATATACTCATATAGGAATTGTTTGTAAAAAGTCCTCAAATGAATTTGTAAAAGAAGTCCTCGTGTGAGGCATTGAGAGAAGTCCCGTAGAGGCAAAGAAAAGTCTCAGTGGAGGCATTTAAAGTCTGTCTAGTTACCAACATCGTCTAATTGCGATTAGGCGGGAAGTCCTCAGTGGAGGCATTTGAAGTCTGGTCATGTGTTACCAGCACAACAATTGATTTATCAAGTGGAAGTTCTTTGTGAAAGGCAATTGTAAAAGTCCTATTGTGATAGGCTTTGTTGTAATTCCTCGTCTAAGAGGTATTGATTTTGGAATAATCAATATAGTGGTAAAAGTCCTCTTTGAGGCATTTGCACTGAAGAGTAGCAGTGGGCCGAACTCCATGTTAAATCCTTGTGTTGCTTCCTTTCTCTCTCTGTGTGTTCCTTTATCACTGCTTATTTATTAATAAGTTTTAACTAGTTTATTCCGCTGCATCTATTTGTTTAAGTCTTCTCTTGTCTTATCTTAGTTAATTAATCTATTTGATAAAACCAAAAAATTTGTAATTCTTAATTCACCCCCCCCCCCCCCCCCCCCTTCTCTTTAAGTATTCCTTGTGTATTATTTCTAATAATTGGTATCAGAGCATGGTCTCTTATGGTTGATTGCTTAAACACAAAAGAAAAGATCATGGCTTCTAATACACTAGGATTCTTGGAGGTCAGGCTATAAATAGGCACCGCTTCTTAGTGGGGATAATTAACCTTATTGAAGTGTAGAATGAATATATTTTTAAAGCTCAACATAGATTAATATGGAGATAGTTGAAAAAGGACATTTTACAATTGAAAATAAAAATGAAGATCAATATTTAGAAGATGATTGGAAAAAACTGGATTGTAATGAAGCTACCATGAATATTCTTCATTGTGGATTGAATGAAAGTGATTTCAATAAGTTTGTACTTGTAAATCTACTAAAGAAATCGGGATGAACTTGAAGTAACTTATGAAGGAACTTCAAGGATCAAAGACACTAAAATAAGCTTGTTTTGGTCAATTTGAAAGTTTTAAGATGCTGCCTGGTGAAACAATTGATCAAATGAATGATAGATTCATTAATATCATTAATCCTTTGAGTGTTTTGGCAAGAGCTTTACTAATGTTGAAAACTTCAAAATTGCTTAGATCATTGCAAAGGAATGGGAAGCAAAATGGACAGCAATAGAGGAAGCCAGGGATCTTAGCACATGACAAAAGAAAGCTTCTTGGTGCACTCAAGACTCATGAGCTCATCAAGATCAAAGTGAAGAATCCCAAAAGAAGGCTATTGCTCTGAAGGCAACCAACAATGATTCTGATAAGGAGGAGAAAAACAGGATTTGTGTTGTTTGCAAAGAATTTCAACAAATTTATAAGGCTGGAAGCTCCTCAAAGTTTAGAAAGGAAAGGAAGGATGTTGTATGCTATAAGTGCTAGAAACCAGGACACATCCAACCAAACTGCCCTTTCCTCAAGAAAGCACAAAAAGATCCAAGAGGGAAGCACTTATTGCTACTTGAGTGATGAAAAGTCATCAGATTCTGATGAAGAAGAGTTATGCTTCATGGCAATCCACAATGAGGTAAACAATCCTTCAATTTCCTGCTCTAATGATGAATTGCTTGACTTGTATAAAAAGGTTTGTAAAAAGCTTAAAAAATATGAAGAAGATAATAAACAACTTAAAAATCTGATGCAAAATGCTTTAGTTAGATTAAAAGAGTTTCAAGATGAAATTAATTAGCTTAAAACTAAAAATGTGGAAAAAGACGAAATAATAACAACTCTAGGCTTTGAAAGAGACAGCTTGCATGAAAATCTTAGTAGCATGAATCTGAAAATTAATGAAATTAGAAATAAAAATAGGAAACTAAAAACAGAAAATAAATTCTGGTTGAACAAAATAATAAATTAAAAATTGAAAATGATCTTTTAGATTTAGAAATTAAAACTATAAAAGATGATAATAAACCTGCATCTACTAGCAACAACTTCAATAACAATGAACTTTTGAAAGAGCTAGATGAGCTAAGAACATAAAATATAAATCTGAAATCTAGCTTAGATGATTCGAAAGCTTCATAGCTAAATTCACACAAGAGAGAAAAATTTAAATACTCTCTTGGTGAGAAAAAACTTATCATAACAAATATGGAATTGGCTATGATAGGCACAGAATTATAAGTCTCATAAGACTCGGTTTGTAAAAGCCACTTATGGCACTTGTAATTATTGTGGCAAGTCTAGCCATATTGCGCACAAGTGTACAATAAGGAAGGCTTTGCTCTCGGGTCACAGAAGCAAGTATGTTTGGATGGCTTAGAAAGAAGTTTTATCTGTTTCTAATCCAAGAGAACCCAATGGATACCAAAGAAATAATAACTTGCTTTGCAGGGATTCTCAAGTGGCAGCAACAAATGGTACTTAGACAGTGGATGCTCTAGGCATATGACCGGAGTTGCTTCCAAATTTTCAAAGCTGGACTTGATGGATCAAGGGAGTGTTACCTTTGGTGATGATAGAAAATCGACTATTTTGGGTAAAGGTGACATTATCCATAATACAAATCTTGTTGTTAATAATGTGTTGTTGGTAGATAATCTAAAACATAATCCGCTTAGTATAAGTCAACTTTGTGATAATGGTTTTAAAGTAACATTTTATGCCAAAAGATGTATTATAGAAAGAATTGATAATAACCAAGTATGCTTTGAAGGATATAGACATAAAAATATTTACAAAATTAATTTAGATGATTTTAAATCATCAAGTCAAACATGTCTATATTCTCAAAATGATAATAGTTGGTTATGGCATAGAAAATTGGGACATGCTAACATGAAATTAATTTCAAAACTTGCAAAGAAAAATCTTGTCAAAGGTTTACCAAGTTTAAATTTTCAAAATGACAAGATTTGTCAAGCATGTCAACAAGGAAAGCAAACTAAGACTTCTTTTAAGGCTAAGGATGCAGTTTCTACTTCTAGGCCATTGCAACTGTTACATATGGATCTTTTTGGTCCTACTCAAACTTTGAGTTTAGAGGAAAAAGATACTTTGGTTATTGTTGATGACTTCTCTAGATTTTCATGGACTTTCTTTTTGCCTCTAAAGAAAAACCAATGATGCTTTTTTGATTTTTCAAGAAAGTCCAAAATGAAAAAGGTCTTAATATAGCTTCAATAAGAAGTGATCATGGGGAGTTTGAAAATCTTGAAATGAATAATTTTTGAAAAATATGGTATTGAACACACTTTTTAGCACCTAAACCCCACAACAAATGGTGTAGCCGAAAAAAAGAATAGAACTTTAATAGAAATGGCTAGAACCATGTGTGTGAAAATAATTTGCCAAAATATTTTTGGCTGAAGCTGTCAATACTGCTTGCTATATTTCAAACAGAATTTTTATTAGACCAATCATAAAGAAAACCCCCATGATATGGAAAGGAAAAAGAAACATTTCTTATTTTCATCCTTTGGCACAAAGTGTTATATCTTAATAAATGGAAAAGAATATCTAGGAAAATTTGATGTAAATCTGATATAGGAATCTTTCTAGGATATTCTTCATCTAGTAAAGCATATAGGGTATATAATAAAAGAACTTATGTTGTAGAAGAATCTATATATGTTGTTTTTTATGATTGTTTGACTCCTATAAATGTTAATAATACGTTGATGATGTTTGTGATAGAATAAATGATCTTTCATGTTCTGATGTTGAAAATTCTGGTACTGTTTCTGCTGTTGAAAAATCTACTGCTATTGATGATGTGCATGAGCATGTTAATAATCTACCTAGGGAATGGAAATATGCTAGTTCATATCCAAAAGACTTAATAATAGGTGAATCCTCAAATAGGGTACAAACTAGATCATCTCATCGAAACACAACCAATCTAGTTTTTCTATCAAAACTTGAACCTAAAACCTTGGAAGAAGCTTTAGAAGATGAGTTTTAGATTCAAGCCATGCAAGAAGCTAAACCAATTCACTAGAAGTAGGTTTGGAATCTTGTTGCAAGGCCTGAAAATAAAATTGTCATATGAACAAAATGGGTTTTAGAAATAAAATGGATGAATCTAATAGTAACTAGGAACAAGCTAGTTAGTTGCTAAAGGCTATACACAGAAGAGAGGATAGATTTTGATGAGACTTTTGCCCCAGTTGCAAGACTAGAATCTATAAGAATGTTTTGGCATATGTTCTCACAAAGATTTTATCCTTTATCAAATGGATGTCAAAAGTGTTTTCTAAATGGTTTCATAAAAGAAGAGGTCTATGTCGAGCAACCACCATGTTTTGAAAATAATGAATTTCCCAATCATGTTTTTAAATTGAACAAAGCTCTTTATGATCTCAAGCAAGCTCCTAGAGCTTGGTATGAAAGACTTAGTAGCTTTTTGATAAATAATGGATTTTCAAGAGGAAAAATTGATACAACTCTTTTTATCAAAAATCACAATTCTGATACATTAATCGTACAGATTTATGTAGATGACATTGTGTTTGGTGCTATTCTTCACTTATAAAAGTTTTTGTTGAGTCCATGCAAAAAATTTGAAATGAGTATGATGGGAGAACTCACTTATTTTCTTGGGCTACAAATTAAGCAATCAATCTGGAACCTTTATTAATCAATCTAAATACACTAAAGATTTGTTAAAAAGGTTTAAAATGGATGGTAAGTCTAAACCTACACCTATAGCACTAGTGTAAAACTAGACAAAGATGAAAAAGGTAAAAATGTTTGTGAAAAGATGTATAGATGCATGGTAGGTAGTTTGTTATATTTAACAGCTTCTAGACCTGATATCATGTTTTATGTATGTGTATGTGCACGATTTCAATCTTACCTAAAAGAATCTCACTTGGGTGCAGTCAAACGCATCTTCAAGTACCTTATGGGCACTATTGAAATTGGCTTGGTATCCCAAACATACTTCTTTTGAACTTGTTGGGTACTCTGATGCTGACTTTGTTAGTAGCAAAGTAGATCGGAAAAGCACAAGTGGCACATGCCATTTTCTTGGTAATTCTTTAATATCTTGGCACTCAAAGAAGCAAAATTCTATTGCATTATCAACTGCTAAAGCTGAATATATAGCTGATAGCAGTTGTTGTGCATAAATTTTATGGATGAAACAAACTTTATTAGACTTTGATTTAAAATTTGAAAGTGTACCAATTCGGTGTGATAATACGAGTGCTATAAATTTGACTAAAAATCTCATTCAACACTCAAGAATCAAACATATTGAGATTAGACATCATTTCATTCGTGAGCATGTTCTAAACAAGGACATTTGCTTGGAATTTATTGATACAAACCATCAGCTTGCTGATATTTTTACTAAACCCTTGAGTGAAGAACGGTTTTGCACTTTAAGAGGAGAATTGGGCATGTTAAAGGTTGATGAGTGCTAAAATATTTTTGAACCAAGAACTTCCTTAAAAATCTGGTCTTAAGTCTCTTAGCTGATAAATATTGCAGACTTTAGACTAGAGTTTGCACTTGCATGCATGTTTGTGTTTGTGCTTGTGCTTGTATGTCAATGTTTGTCATCTGTAATTTTCTATTGTTGAATTTGTTTATATCCTTCTGTATTTTGTTTAAATTTAAAAATAAAAAATAAAACAAAGGTTGTTTGAACCAAGAGGAGACATTTTTTTTAGAAAATTTCCTTTTCTCTGTCTTAGTTTTTCATTAAAAAAAAAAAAAGAGAGAGAAGCAAAGTTTGTTTTAAAAAGGGGGATAATTTTTTTTTTAGAAAAGTGCTTTTGGTAGGGGAGAAAATTGATTTTGCTTTTAGGTTAATTTTTTTAACAAAGTTTATGTTATTCTTTTCTTTATTTTTTTCTTTTTGATGAGAAAAGGGGAGAAGTATTTGCACAATTAAGAATTATTTTAGAATTGATTGTGCATATTTATTCTCATCAAAAAGGGAGGCATTGTTGAACTTTATGTTCACGAATGATTTTAATGAGAATAATTATTACATAATTAATTATTTAAATACTTAATATATATATATATATATGCTTTGTATTTGTTCTGCCGTTGTTTAAGTTTTAACAAAACAAAAAGTTAAAGAAAAGTCAAGACAAAGCTATCGAGCACAGTAGAAGAAAGGTGGAGACATTTTTTATTAGATAAAAACAAATGACTAAGTTTTTGGCAAAACTTATAAAGTCAAGTGCTGAAGTTTTGGGCAAAACTATGAAGTCAAGATCTGAAGTTTTGGGCAAAACTATGAAGTCAAGAGCTGGAATTTTGGGCAAAATAAAAAAGTTAAGGGCTTGAATTTTGGGCAAAACTGTGAAGTCAAGGCTGGAGTTTTGGGCAAAATTATAAAGTCAAGGGCTGGAGTTTTGGGCAAAATTTATAAAGTCAAAGGCCGAAGTTTAGGCTTCGACCTTAGACCTCGACTTCAAAAGTTTGCCCTTGGGCCAAATTTATAAAGTTAAGGGCTGAAGTTTAGGCCTCGATCTTAGACCTCGACCTAAGACCTCAACCTTAGAAGTTTGCCCTTGGACAAAATTTACAAAGTCAATGGCTGAAGCTTAGGCCTCGACCTCAGACCTCGACTTCAAAAAGTTTGCCCTCGACTTTAGAAAAAAAAGAACTGTTGGAATGCATTTAATACATGCATCAGACACATTTAATACTCTTTCATTACTTTGACTTTTACACATTATTAAAACGTTAAGTATATTAAACACAAGTATGGGTTGTCAGAAACTTTTTGATAACGGGCAAATTTTTATCAAGAGCTATAAATAGAATTTTTCTCTTCTCTTTGAAAGAATAAAATATTATAATTTCTGAACAAATAGTAAAAACGAAAACAATGTTCTGTAAAGTTTTTTTTTTATTTGTGTTTGTGTTTTTGTTCTCATTCTTGTTAATTTGAAAAAAAAAATTAAGGGAACAATTAGTGCTTTATTTCAAAATTTGCTGATACACTCTAAATGAGAGTTTTTGAGTACTGTTTAAGATTTATAAAAGTTGATTATCTGCTCGTTTAAGGAGCTCAGTTTGTAAAAGGAATTTATAAAATTCCTAAAATATTTTCTGTTGTAAATCTGCTCAAGTAGGATTGTTTCTTTGTAATGGAAATTTGTATATTTCCTTAAGAGCTTTTCAGTTTATAAATCTACTCGTATAGGAGCTATTTGTAAAAGTCTTCAAATGAGGCATTTGTAAAAGAAGTCCTCGTGTGAGGCATTGAGAGAAGTCCTCCTAGAGGGAAAGAGAAGTCCTCAGTGGGAGGCATTTGAAGTCTGGTATGGAGTTACCAACATCATCCTAATTGTGATTAGGCGGGAAGTCCTTCATGGAAGGCAAAGAGAAGTCATCAATGGGAGGCATTTGATGTTTGGTCTAGAGTTACCAACATCGTCCTAATTGCGATTAGGCGGGAAGTCCTCAGTGGGAGGCATTTGAAGTCTGGTCATGTGTTACCAGCACAACAATTGATTTATCAAGTGGAAGTTCTTTGTGAAAGGCAATTGTAAAAGTCCTATTATGATACGCTTTGTTGTAATTCCTCATTTAAGAGATGTATTATTTTGGAATAATCAATATAGTAGTAAAAGTCTTCTTTGAGGAATTTGCACCATAGAGAGTAGGCAGTGGGCCGAACTCCACGTTAAATCCTTGTGTTGCTTCTCTTTCTCTCTCTCTGTGCTTCTTTATCACTACTTATTTATTAATCAGTTTTAATTAGCTTATTCCGTTGCATCTATTTGTTTAAGTTTTCTCTTGTCTTATCTTACTTAATTAATCTGGTTTGATAAAATAGAAAAATTTGTAATACTTAATTCAGCCCCCCTCTTAAGTATTCCTTGTGTATTGTTTCTAACAAAGCTCAAGGAACTTAAGAAGCAGCTACAATAGTTGTTGGACCAAGGATTCATTAGACCAAGTGTCTCACCTTAGGGAGTTTCAGTGTTATTTGTAAAGAAGAAGGATGGATCTATGAGGCTATGCATCGACTATCAAGAACTTAACAAAATCACCATCAAGAACAAGTACCCATTGCTACAGATTGACGATCTCTTCGATCAGTTATAAGGAGCGAATGTATTCTCACGCATTAATTTGCGTTCAGGATACCATTCATTGAGGATCAAGCTTGAAGATGTGTTAAAGATTGCTTTTCGAACAAGGTATGGACATTATGAGTTTTTTATGGTGATTCCTTATGGATTAACAAACTCACTAGCTGCTTTTATGCACATAATGAACTGGGTATACAAGCCTTTACTGGATAAGTGCATTATAGTATTTATTGATGATATCTTTGTCTACTCAAAGACACATGAGGAACATATGTGGATGGCACTACAGATGTTGAGAGAGCATAAATTGTTTACTAAGTTGATGAAGTGTGATTTTTAGCTAGATTATATTTCTTTCTTAGGTCATGTAGTGTCAAAGGAAAGAATATATGTGGATCCTAAGAAGATCAAAGTAGTAGTGGAATGGAAACCAGCGAAGACCGTAACGGAAGTAAAGAGTTTATTGAGTCTAGCTGGTTATTACCGGAAGTTCGTGAAAGACATTTCCAAAATAGCCAGGCTATTGACTCAATTAACTCAAAAGAATGAAAAGTTTATATAGACAGATGTAAGAGAGTAAAGCTTCCAAGAGCTTAAGCAACAGCTAGTTTCCGCATTAATCTTGGTATTATTAAACCCAGAAAAGCCTTGCACGGTGCATAGTGATGCTTTAAGAAATGGCCTTGGATGTGTCTTAATATAAGACGGGAAGGTAATTGCCTATGCTTCATGCCAGTTGTGATTATACGAGCAAGAATCATCTAACCCATGATCTCAAGCTAGCAACTATAGCGTTTGCACTCAAGTTGTGGAGACACTATCTCTATGAACAAAAATGTGAGGTCTACATTGACTAGAAGAGTCTTGTGTACTTGTTCACATAAAAAGAGTTGAACATGTGACAAAGGAGAAGGTTGGAGCTTATAAAAGACTATGATCTTAGCATAAATTATTGCTCGAGTAAAGTTAATGTCGTAATCAATGCATTAAGTTGAAAGAACCGTAGAGAACTCACTACATTGCTTACTAACAAGAAGGAGTTGATAAAAGAGTTTGAAAGGTTAAACATTGAATTCGTCGGACAAGATGTGGAAGTAGAGATTTCTAACTTAGTTATGGAACCAGTGTTGATAGAAAGAATCAAGGAAGCTCAACGCTATGATGATGTAATCCAAATAATAAAATAAGAAGTTCAGAAGGGAAAATATTCCGATTTTGAGGTTGATGATGAAGACACGGTAAGGATGAAGGGAAGGATATGTGTACCAGCTAATAAAGAAATGGAGAAGGAGATTATGGGAGAAGCTCACAATTCCGTATATACCATGTATCTCGGTGGAACAAAAAATGTATCAAGATCTCAAAAGCCACTATTGATGGAATGGTATGGAGAGAGATGTGGCTGATTTTGTGATGAAGTGCCCTATATGCCAGCATGTCAAAATTGAACATTAAAGGCTGAGAGGATTATTGAAGCCATTAATCATATTTTAATGGAAATTGGATCAAATTATGATAAATTTTGTATGTGGATTGTCTAGAACATCAACAGGATACGATGCCATATGGGTCATAGTGGATCGATTTACCAAGTTGGCACACTTCATTCCAATCAATATGACATATTCAATGGATAAGTTGGCAAGGTTGTATGTAAAGGAGATTGTGAGGCTACATGGAGTCCCGATAAGAATCTTATCTGATCGAGACCAGAGATTTGTGTCAAAGTTCAAGATGAGCTTACAAAAGAGTATGGGAACTAAGTTGCATTTCAGTACTGCACACCACCCTTAAACCGATGGACGATCGGAATGGACGATTCAAACCCTAGAGGATATGCTTCAGGCATGTGTTATGGAATTCAAAAGGAGCTGGGAAGCACATTAGCCTTTGGTCGAATTCACTTATAATAACAGTTATCATTCGACCATCAAGATGCCACCCTACAAAGCTTTGTATGGATAAAAAATGTAGATCACCCTTGTTTTAGGACGATGTAGAAAAGTTGGCTATCGGACCTGATCTCATCCAAGATGCAGCAAATAAAGTTTGAGTTATTCAGCAAAGAATGAAAGAGTCTCAAGACCAACAAAAGAGTTGGGCGGATCAGAAGCAGAGAGTTCTTGAGTTTGACATCGATGATCATGTGTATCTAAAGGTTAATCCCATAAAGAGTATATACCAACTTCGAGCATAAGGAAAGCTAAGCCCAAGGTACATTGGACCATTTGAAGTGCTTGAAAGAATTGGTGATTTGGCCTATCGCCTAGCATTGCCAAAAAATTTGTCGGATGTACATAACTTGTTCCACGTCTCAATGTTGAGGAAACATGTATTTAACCTCGACCAAATCATAAAGGTAGAGCTAGTACAGTTAAAGGAGAATCTTACATATGAGGAATACCCCGTTCATATTTTGGATAGAAAAGCTCAAAAGCTCAGGAATAAGGAGATATGATATCTTAAAGTTTTGTGAAGAAATCATTCTCATGAGGAAGGCACCTACGAGGCTGAGGAGGAAATCCGGAGAAGATACCCGAATTTATTCGAAGAATTAGGTATGAAAGTCAAGTTTCAAGGATAAAACTTTCTTTAAGGAGGGTAGGTTGTAAACCCAGATTTTATGCTAAGTAAACACCTAAACTCTAGAATCGAAAGTCAACCAAAAACCCAAAAGTCAACAAGTCTATAACAAACTCTAGTGAATCTAGATCCAACAATCACACGCTCTAAACCCTTAAACAATAAAATTGAGATAATCATAGATAATAGTCTGTAATAATATAGTAAAGCTTAAAAAGATCATATTCATCAAAATTTAGTTCGTTTCAGACCTGAACGGATTAGTTTTCAAAACCAGAGTCCGGACATGCGAAACAGTAAAAATATTACGATAACACCATTAAACTCGTAATAATATAAGGATTCCAAAAATATTAATTTTAGAACTTTTTGGCATCTAAAAAATATCAGATATAGGTTATTTACGCATATTATTTTTATTATGGGTATTAATTTATCATGTCTACTATTCATTACTAGTCACTATTGTTCCTTTATCTTTACTTTTTCTTACTACCTATTCTAATAACCTATACACCTATTTCTTACAATTTTCATTTCCAATATTACTTTATACCTTTCAACTCTTACACATTACTTATTTTTTATTACAAAAAATACAAAACAATCAAATCTTCCCCCCCAGCACAAAATTGGTGCCCCTCTCTCTTTATGTTATCTATTTTCTTTCTTTTTCATTATACTTAATTACAAATGATTTCCATCCATCATTTATCTATAAATACCCCCTCTCCCTCCATTTCTTTCACACACCTTTTTACCATACCAAAACTCTCTCAAATTTTCTCTATAAAATCCCTTTTAAAAAATTTCTTCCCAACTCTCTCTTCTTTTCATACTATTACTATCTCCATACAACATCAATCCTTCTTTCTTCTACCATCCACTTATTTACCTTAGGTAAAAATTTCTTAAACATTCTTCATGTTCATGTTAACATAATATGATCATAGTATAAGTTTCTTAAACCCATGGGTATTATGTAAGCAACAATATGTTCATGTCTTGTTTAACAATATTCAAGTATTATTTTTATTATTGTTATATTGTTATATTTTGTTATTTGCTCCTAATCTAACTTTTATATATTACTAAGTATATTTATGTATATATGTTCTTAGAGCATATAAGCTCACTAACATAACTTTTATTTATTCGTACTCTTATACTTTTTGCAATGTATTTATTTCATGCAATTTCATTAAGACTATTTTTTCTAGTTTTAGACTTTTATTATCAAGTCAAAACAAGTTTTCTTTTATTTTCTTTTCCTTTCTTTTATGAGACTAGTGTATCTCCAGTTTGGAAGCCTTGATACAAGCTAATATTTCCAATACTTGACTTTGTTTATATGTTCATATGCTTATTTAATTTCTTATAACTCTTATACTCTAATGAGTCATTTTTCTTCATATAACATAATTATATGTTCATGTTCATGCATAATCATAATGTTGTCTAAATAAAATGAGTTCTTTTATTTTGTAAAAATTAAAGACCAAACTCTTTATACTAAAATGATTTTTGTTATTAAGGAAAAATTTCCATTCAAAACTTAGAAATTATAATTCAACAATATCTTTTTAAGAATTTACATAAGTTCAACTTAGATTTTTAAGTGATGATATTATGTAAAATTTTTTCCAAGGCTTAGTAAGTAGTTCTTTTACTCTCATTTTCAAAACACTAAAATAAATTTATTATTAAATCTTAAGGTTGATAATTCTTTGTTATACAAGTTTTTCGTAAAAACTTATTTAAAAAGAACTCATACCAATACTCTAATAAACACTAAGAACTAGTTAAATTTCTAAGTCAAGTTAAAATCAACCCATTAGTTAAGAAAACACTTGGGAAAGTAATAGAATTAAACAACCTAAAGTAACAAGTTTTCAAAAATATAAAAGCTTATTTTTATAAAGTCTATAAAGTAGGTATGGTATTTAAAATATAAAAAGTACTCAATTAAAATAAACTACAAATCTTAGTTTTCATTTCAATAAATTTACAATAGAAATTTGTAGTTTCCAATCTTTAAATTTCTAAAGGAGATTGTATTATGGAAAACCATAATTTGGACAACAATACCTGAATCATGCATGTAATGTGAGTTTATATATGTATAAAAAGGATTTTTCAACTATATAAATATCTATATGCTTTCTATGGGATTTTTTGTTGGTGAAAAGCTTGGAAATTTGTATTTTTAAGGGCTAAGATTTTCGTAACTGTTCTGTACCGAATCATTTTGTTGCCTAAATGAAATTTTATGATAAAAATAATCTTATAAACAGATAGATCTTTTCGAGTAGATAGAAAAAGACATATGATAAGTGAAATTCCGAGTTAAACTGAGCAAGTTATGGCCATTTTAAGTTGGAATTTCATTCCATCCGATTTTTGACGAACTTAGTGAAATAGAATTAACAAGTTTAAGTAGAACTTTTATGAAATACTCATTTTATGTATTTCTCTTGTTTATGTAAACCCCTGTTTTCTAAGCCCTAAACCTTAAGCCGGAAAGTCTACCGGAGACCTTAGTCAACGGATCTTGAGTAAAACCCTACAGTTTAGATCCTGAAAACCCGAGTTCGTAAATCGAGGAGTCGAAAAATAATTAAAGTGTTTAGAATAGTCCGTAATAATATTTGATTATTAAAAATATCAGATTGGTTCATTTTCGGCTTATTTCGAACCCGTTTGGATACTGCTTTGGAAAGCGTGTCCCGGGGCTCGGAAAATTAAAAATATATCTTTAATATTTTTAGACTCGTATTTTTATAAGGATTTCAAAAATATCAAGTTTAGAATTTTTCGGATTCTAAAAATATCAGTTATAGCTCATATAAGCTTATTTTACTCTTACCGGTAACTAATTGTTAAATTTCTAAAAATAATTTAATTGATTATTTTATTTAAATCATAAAAATTCTGCCACTTAAATAAAAATATTTTTCTTAATTTATTTATATATTTTCTTATTCAAAAAGCCACTTTATCTCAAGTACACATACATTATCATTACTACACATTATTATGTCTTCTTTTGCTTTTTCTTACACTTCCATTTCCCAAAATTGCAGCTGCCCATTCCCCATAAAATTAGCCACTTTTCATTATTTTTAATTATTATTTGATATTTTAAAGTCTATTTTAGTTAGAAATGGATGCAACTTGTTACACTTTCAAAAATACAAATTAAATCAAACCACACACACTCCCCACACTCACAAATCACGCCAGCCCCTCCCTTGCAGCTGCTGTTTTATTTTTTTTTTAAATTATTTAACACACTTTAACTCTATTAAACATCTCATTCCTTCCCTCTTTCATTTTGTAAACCCTATATTTTTCCTCTCTCTTTTTCCCTCTCTTTTCTCTTCTTCTTGCTTGTCTTCTTGAAAACAAGCTGTCCCCATTTTTCTTTCTTGCTTCCACATATATTTCTTGCAATTATTTGAGGTAATCTTTCCTTTTTGCTCTTATAAGATGTTCTAGGATGATACCATGGATGTTTCATGCATCAAAGGACATTCCACAAGCTTAAAAGGCTATGGATGATGATGCCAAGAAGTGAAACACTCCTCTAGATGATGATCTCTTTTGTTCTTAGTATTTTTGTTATATGGAAGGCTTGTTTATCTTCTTGTTTTTGTGATAGCTTGTAGATCTAGAGTTTTATCAAGCTTTAGTTATGTTTATGTGTAGATCTAGAAGTTTAAGGCTACTACTAAGTTTTTCTTATGCTTTCATGGTTATATATTGAGTAGATCTTAGATTCAAGTTGGAATGAAAAAGAAAAATTCGTAACTTGTCAATGCCCTATTTTAAAAACCCTCTTTCAAGTCTTAAAATGGAAGCTTTTGTTAAGAAAATGAAGGTTTGATGGATGTATATCATCAAGGCTTCATCTTACAAGAATCAAAGTTTTTTTCAAAAACAAAAATTGTATTTTCGGATCAAGACAAAGATCCAAAATAAAAACATGTTTTCCAACTCACAAATGAGGATTTTATTCAAGAAATGAAGGGTTCTTAGGATATAATATGTAATGGGTTGTTTTTCATGAGTTTTGATGAATTTTCTCAAGAGATATGTCCAAAATAAATTTATGAAAATTCGGATCAAGACCAAGACCTATTTTTGAAACCCATCATTCAACTTTAAAATGAAGATTTAGACAAAAATATAAGGGCTCTTGATATAGATATCTTAAGGAATGAATTTTCATAAGTTTAAATGAGTTTTCCTAAAAGGTATTGCTAAATCAAGTGTTTTGTAAAAGACAAAATTTAGGTCTTGTTTTCATTGTAAATTCAAAGTGGAAATTCGTAATTATGGGAGACCAATTTTAAAACCTTCTTTTTGATCTCAAAACAAGTATTTTATATTGAAAATGGAATGCTTTGATATATAATATAGGAAAAATTATTTTCATTGAACTAAGTAAGTTTTAGTAAAGGAATTACTCAAAACAAGACAATGAGTTTCAACTTGTAAATTTCGGTTTTATGAATGGATTCTTAGAAGTTTCATTTGAACTTTATGTTTGGTATTAGATAAGTGTGTAATCTCTTAATTTTGTTTTGAGATCTCCTTGCAAGTTAGGACTAAAATAAATTGGTCTAAGTAGTTAAATAGAGTAGATATGCAATTTTTCACAAAGGCTCAAATCTGGAATTTTCGCAACCCTACTGTACAGTACGTTTCCGACCCTTAAATGACCTTAAATGTTTGAATTAACTTTAGAAATGGATAGCTCTTTCGAAGTAGGTATAAATCGGTATATTATAAGCTAAATTCCGAGTTAAAATGAGTTAGATATGACCTTTTTAAGTTAAGGATTCAACCTAGACGGAAATTGACGAACTTAGTAAATAAAATTGTTAAGTTTAATAGAACTTCATAAGAGATACTCATTGAGGGTATTCTTTGTACCTAGGTGAATTGGAGGACGGGTTACCACTTCCCGAGGACTATTACGACTAGTGGATTTTCACTACATGGACAAGTGAGTTCATTTCTCAATTAATTATGCTCTTGGATGTGCTTGTAGTAGTAGTGGCATTAGACTTAGGAAAAGATAAAATTGTGATTGAATGGTGATCTAAACTTGCATGAATGAACGATAAGTATATCGAGGCAAGCTTTGTTGCAATAATCTTGTATGAGCTAGTATAGATTTGGAATGTCTGAAAATTGTATGGTCACTTTTAAATTATCTAAGTAATATGTCATGATTATATGAATAAACTGTACATGCATATCACGTAGTGAGTCTATATCATTGTCGAGTATGCTTTGGTGGGACAAAGGTGTACTTGGGAGGCAGCGGGTCTTTAATGAAGGGGACTAGGGTTGCATGACTTATGGACCACCCCATTCAAATGAAACTATGGTTGCATGACTTATGGACCAACATTAAAAATTGTGGTTGCATGTCTTATGGACCACCCCACTTAAGATTGGGACTATGGTTGCATGTCTTATGGACCAACTTTGGAATTGTAGTTGCATGACTTATGAACTACCCCAAACCCCGAATGGAGGGCGTAAATTCATTCACTTATGACTACCGGAAAGTCATATGCTTGCTTGCTCATTGCTTGTGCATTCATATGGTTGCTTAATTATAACTTGCTTGTATAGATATTTTAGCTTGGTCGGGCATGTTACTTGAAGAAAATGAATCTCACTAAGCATTAGCTTATACCCCAACAGTTTTTGTTGCAGTGTTCCTATTTTTGGATGTTCCGAGAGGACATTTTGTGCAGGTTTATCACATGGAATTAAAGAGCTTTTGAGGAAGTCGGGACCTAGTGTAGGCGTGGACTTCTAGGAAAATCTCTTTAATGTAGAATTCATATATGTAATTGGAGCTAAACGATGTAGACTCCTATTATTTTGGCGGGGGTATGCCCCCTTGGCTTTTGTAAAGTTTAACTATTTATCTTGTTGTGATTTATATTCTTAATGCTATGTATGCTTTCTTAAGACTACTCGAATCAAAGTGTGATCCTAAAAGTTGTGTGAGTACACCTTACACTCAATATAAACTTATGGGATGACTAAGGATGCATACTTAAGTTTAAATATCGAGTGTGGTGGACTGTCGCGTTTAGGGTACCCTTTGAGGCGTGACAGTTTAGGTGACGTGGAGAATGAATTCCCTTATCCGAATGATTATTACGACTAGAAGATTACCGTACCATGCCTGAATGAGTTTGTTTCTTACTTTTTGTACTTATGTATTTGTTTGTAGAATAGTGGCATTAGAATTTGGAAAAGATAAAAAGTGAAAGTGCATGTGCTTTATATACATGTTGAATTTATGTTAAGAATATCGAGGCGAGAATTAGCTATAATCAAATGTTTGAGTTAGTATAGTATTGATATGTCTGCTAATTGTATGAACACCTTTAAATTATTGATGTGCTGTGATAAGTATTGAATTTTAAAGCATAATTCTAGCAAGCGTATTAGGTCTTCTATTGTAATATATCATGAATAAAGTGTCGCTCCCACGAGGATTTACTAACTACTAGACAATTATCAACTAATACTAATATCTAGGCAATTGATCTTTTTAAGATGATTAAGTTAAACTATCTTATCTAACTAATTATCTATATGAAATGCAATGAGCTTTTAAAGAGAGGGATATGGTGAAAAGTGTGGGAAGGAGTAGAATCCACTTTAAACTATTGCCAATCAACTTGAACTCATGTTATAATGATAATTAAATTCATTAACATTCATAAGAAATTATCAAGATTTAAAACAAAGTTTGAAAACCTTTTTAACCACAAAACAATTCAATAACTTCCGTTAAATAAATCATTAATGGAATCAAAATTACAATTATAAATCTCCCGATTCTACAATTGACTAATACTTTATATTAAAATCTCCTAATTCCTTAGTGAGAAATCAACATAAAACATTGCATTAATATTCATGGACAATTTCTAAGCTAGATTAAACTACGCCGCTTCCGCAATTGCAATTTAATCTCAATTTATGAATTCATGTGAACACTAATTTCCCTTCCGAGTTATTAGAATTCTTATACACCAAAACATGATGAATAATCAGAATTCAATATGAATATTTCATGATTCTAAATATCTTATAACATGGATTCAAAAATCATCTTAGCATGTTTAAAGCTTCATCAACTTCCCATAAAAAAAATGGTTTAGCTACTCATGAATGATGATTCAACAATCAAATAAGAAATTGCAAATGATTTCATTATGATCATAATATTCAAGTATATGAATTGCATAAAAAGAATAAGATTAGAAATCACCAATTCAAAATACTAAAGCTTCACTTGCAAATCTTGTATAACTTCAAATATCTCTTCAAAATCTCTTATGAAATACCTATTCTAAATATTCTAAAGCTATTTGTAATATGGAATGTATTCTTGGATGCTTGGATGATTGGATGATTCTGAGAATGAGGAGAAGACCCCCTATTTATAAGAAAAATTTCGTGAAAAACATTCAATGAACTTTGTTGTTTCTCAATGTACGCCGGCCGTCATGGATCTTACGCTGGCGGCTTACAGGCGGCGTATCTTCAAATTGTCCTTTGCGCAGGCAGTGCACTGGCAGCCTTTAATATCAGTTATAATGTAGGCCGCTTCAACGCCGGCGGCTTTGAATGTAGATCTAGCCGGCGTATGTAGTCAGAAATGAAGCGTTGGGCAGATTATAACGAACGCCGTCCCAAAGCCGGCGGCTTTGACACCGGCGTAGGCATTCAAACAGATGTGTTGCTTCATTTTCCTCCAAGCGTTTCATGTCTTCATGTCTCTTCAATTCTTCCATGTACACTGCCTCAAGGCCGGCGGCTTTCATGCCGGCTTATAATGTAACTCCTTCAAAGCGGGTGATGTTTCAGTTCTGGGCTGCCGGCCTTCATTTACGCTGGCTTCTTCATCTTCTACGCCGGCAGCTTTGAGGCGGCTTTGAATGTTGTTTAACTTGTGCTGGGCAAAGCTGGCTGTGCTGCGACGGCCTTGGATTTTACGCCGTCTAAAGGCCGCGGCTTTCAATGATGAATTGCCGGCCTTGACTTCAATTTTTCCTCTTTTCAATTCAAATTCACTTGTTTTGATTTCTTTATCTAAATTAGTCCTGAAACATAAAATTTAATCAAAACAAATATCCATTCTAGCTCAATTGATTATCAAGATTTGTACAAAATATGATCTTATCAATTATGTAATGCCATGCTATGAGTACTAAATTAGATGGATTCATGCATAACATAAAGTAAGTCACATTACATTAATTACTATACGCTTGGTGGGACAAGGGCATAATAGTGAGGTCAGCAGGGTCCAAAGCTCTACATAATAGCGAATGGTCGCCCGAATTAATTCAACGGCAAGTAGTAGCCTGAATGAACTACATTTTAGTGGCTAGTAGCGGCTTGAATGGACTTCAAAAATCTTATTTGCGAATAGTGGTCTATATGACCTAAAATACGTAACCCTAAATGGAGGGCGTAAATCCATTCAACATATGATTTCTAGTAAATCATGTGTATTGTTTGCTTGCATGCTTATTGCATTTCATATGCTTGAATAATTAACTTGTTTGATTGTTGTTTGTACGAGTACTTTATTATGGAAATATTTCTCATTAAGCAAGTAAGCTTACATCCTTCTAGATACCTTTTTGCAGCACCCCTACCTATGGTTGAATCTCAGGGGATATTTCACTCAAGTACCATCTTTTGGATTCTAGAGCTTTTGGAAAGAAGTCAAGGACTAGAAATAGACTTAGACTTCGAAGTAAAACTCCGATGCATTTCTTTTGATGGATAGACCTTGATGAACGATATATATTTTGGTAGAGGAATGCCCCTCTAATATCTATAAGACTCTTTATATTATATTTAAGTTGTAATGTTATGATTTCCATTCTTAATCACTATTATGCATATCTTCTTAAATGACTTGTTTCAAAGCATGGTCCTCTATGATCAAAAGTACGTCTTACACCCAGTATCAAAGCTTTTAGGATGACTAATGTTATCATACTTAAGCTTTAATATTAAGTGTGGTGGACCGTCGCGTTTAGGGTACCCTTTGGGTGTGACACCCCTCTATTTTTATTTTTGTCAATTTTCTTCTATACTTTTTTCCCTCACATCTCTCTATAAATACCTACACTCCCCTCTCATTTTTCACGTTACCACTTCATATTTCACTCTCAAAACTCTCTCCTTTTCTTCTTTTCCTCTCTTTTCCTCTCACACATCACATTTCTTCTTTTAAGTAAACACACTAAACCTCCTTCATGTATTATGCTATGTGATATATGTAGTTGTGTCTTTGATCAATTTCCACAAAATATAAGACAACATACATTGTTTCATACCATATTTATGTTTGTATTTGTGTTTTCTAATTTAACCTTTATAGACATAAGTATTTATATGTATATGTATATATATAATCTCTAGAGTATAAAAGTTCATTAACCTAACATTTTTTTATTTTTTTATTTGATGTTCTTTATATTTCAAGCACTTCATTTTCATATAGTTTATTTTATTCAATACTTGTCCATGTCAAGCCATAAAAAGATTAGTCATTTCATAGTCTTGGACTGGTTTAAAAATTGAGTTCGAAGGAGACTAGATTATTTCAAGTCTCAGAGATCATTGTTTACAATCTAAGACTCCCACTTTAAATTATTTCATCTTGTTTTATTTTATATATTTTTTAGTAATTGGAATATTTCGAGTCTCGGTGAGCCTTGAATATAAGCTAAGGCTTGCATGTTTTTTTAATTTGTTGTGATCATATTTTATTACTTTCAACTTTCTACTTTAAGTTCATTTTGTACTTGCAATAACTTTTTTTTTTTTAAGTTTTATGTTCATGTACATAAAGTGCTCATAGTAATGTTTCTATAATGCCAAAATAAATTTTGAGCTTAAAATGCAATTATGGCTAAAAGTCTCTGAGATTAAAAGTAAGAACAAGGTGATAATCTGGAGCATGTCATTATGATCACTTACCAAATTAGAGATTCTAGCATAATATGAGAAATTCATAAAGTTATGAATCTCTATATATTGACAATTCTTGTTATGTAAAGTATTTTCTAAACTCATTTCTAACATATGGGAATGTGAAAAGAAAATTTTGGAAACAAAAACCATCCTTCCATTTTCTCAAAAATATGGTGACATGCAAGCACAAAAAGGGGATGTGAAAACTTTGATTTTTCTTTCTTAAACCAACATATTTTAATGATTATAGATAAATAAAATTAAGAAACAAACCTTACACTTAATTTTCTAAAAACATGTCGAGATCATAGGCATAAATTTTAGAAGTTTTTGTAACTTAAAGTCCTTCTCTTGAAAACACATGGAAATCAAGGTTTTGCCAAACAAACTTCCAAATAAAAATTGAAATAAAATGTACAAAGAATAAAATAAATTATAACAACCCATTTCTTAAGATTGAGTCACCTATTCAAAGGTATTAAAAATATTCCACTACAAGTTTTCAAGTTTTAGTTTTCATGAACTTAAGTTACCTTAAATCATTGTAATGGCTATTTTAGTAAAAATTTTATATTGAGCAACATCACTATGATCATGTATGTATTGTGACCTATTAAGTTTCTATTATTTTAAATATAGAAATAATATATATATATAATATATATATATACTTTAGAGAGTCTATAAGATAAAACTTGTCAAAAGTGTAAAAAAAACTAAATTACAAGTTTGGACGTAATATGACCTTAATGATTCTGAGATCTAAATGACCTTAAATGTTTGAAATAAGCTTGAAAATGGATGGAGTATTCGAAGTAGGTAGAAATCGACTATCTATATGCAAAATTCGGAGTTAAAATGAGAAATTGTGGCCATTTTAAGTTGAAACTTAGTAGCCAAAATTTTACCGAGAATTAATTCTCTAGAATAAAATTTCAACTATGACTAATATGAAATACTCATTCAGGATATTTCTTTATTCAAGTAATGAGGATAATGAAGTGCCCTTACCTAAGGACTACTTTGATTAGGAGTTATGGCTGAATGTGTTCTTCCTCTGAATCTCATTACCTTGCATATATTTATAAAGTAAAGCACAGGAACATGGGAAAAAGATAAAAATTGATTTATATGTGGGTTATCATGGGAATAATCTTGTGATTCATGAGTACTTACTCAATGAATGTTAAGTATATCAAAACCTTGATAAGATTGAGTAATGCTTTATGTTTTTTTTTTTTTCTCTTATCATGTCATGGAGTGTATGATTATCCTATTGATCGCCCCTAAATGAAACTTAATATGATTAGAGTTGAATAATAAATTGATCATGCATGGTACGATGTTAAGTCACATTATTAAAGGCTTATACTCCTCTACGAAGAGCCACAAGACAAATCTTGCCGTAGGCATACATTTGCTCCTTCTAGAGGAAATTATAGAAGTTTGGGGAATGCATCCTTAAGGAGGAGTTGCGCCGGCTGATTGCTATGGGCAGGTGCTTAGGGACTAGCAGTAGAGGATGTAGATAACCTCAATTTGAATTTCCTAACCCATGTCATGGAGGGGTAAATTTGTTTTATGTATAGTTTCTAAACAACCATACATATTTGGGTGTTTCATGTGGATGTTTCATAGCATATGCTTTAACCATAAATTATTTGTTAATTGTGGCTAGTGCAAATAATGCAAAGTATCTCACTAAGTATGTTGTAAACTTACAACCACATAGATCTTTATTGAAACATGAATACTTGAGGCTTTACTTGAGGAACAAGATGTTAAGAAAATCACTAGTGGACTTTGGAGCTTTAATGAAAGATTTGAGAGCATAGGATGAAGTTTTAGATATGTATGTTTTTATTTTGGAGACTATTATGAATGACTATAATACTTTAATCCATTTGGGGATATTAGCAAAGGTATGCCCCTAAGAAATGTAAACTATTATGCTACTCCAATGTATTCCCTTTGTTGTGAAACACGCCTTATGTCACGCCCCGAAGGGTATCCTAAACATGGCATGTAAACCCCGGGAATTTTTCACATTAGTACAAGACCTTATTATAGATTGTATAAACTAGATAATAGATTTAGATTCTAATCAAAGCCTATCGATAGATTAATATTTAGATTTTGGATAGACGAAGGATTAGGAACCAAATAAAGAAATTCTTTAACCCTAGTTAATACCAAAAACGAGATTTTGTAGCTTGAATAAATAATTCAAGATATGATCTAAAATTTAGACCGGAAACCCGATATACAAATAGGTTTAAATAGAAAATATAAAAATAGAGATTAAATGATTGTTTTTGATCCCGATAATGATTCTAGATTAGAATAACGACTAGTGATAAGTTTATATTTAGACTTAAACCCTAAACTCAAGATTCCTAGTTAAAATTAATAGCTACTAATAAGAATTCATGCTCAGTATCAAAACTAAAGATATATATATAGTTTGGTTTCTGTACTAAGTCCAATACTGCATAAATGATTATTTATGCTCCTAAACAGAAAACGATGATCCAAAAATGAACCGTTAAGATTTTAAATATACAACGAAAATACAAACTGATAAATAACTCAAAATCTAAACTCCAAATAAATAATCGGATCACGCTATTGTTATAAACCGAGTTTTCTTAAGCTATCGGAGCCTGAAACAAAAATTGACCTAACAAGCTTAAGAAATCCTAATCGCGGAAGATAAAACTATACGAATAAATAACTACGTATATATATAACCTAAATTTGTATAATTTGAAAATCTAAGTATTTTGTACAACTCTATAAACAATTTTTATACAAAAACTCTCAAATATTAGCTAATCTATACCCTATAACTCGTTTAATTAACTCAAAACTCAATTAAATAAATAAACTAATATATATATATATATATATATGAATTTGGCTGTTGATTTCGGTGGAGATTCGGAGAAGAAAAGCACAGCCGAAATCCAACCAATAATTCCCTCAAATTTGTCAAACAAATTAACCACTCCACCAATCACATGTTACGAAGTCATTCTAACATTAATTGCCATGAAAACAACATATCAAACACAGCCAAAACAGAAAGAAAATCGAAGGAGAACAGCCGCAAGTCTTCTTCTTTCTTCTCCTATATATATATGTGTGTAATAAAAGCTCATAATGGAGAACAGACCAAAACTTGTCAATCCTTAAACTCCACAACATGAAATAGACTCCAAATAATAACCAAAACGAATCAAAAACAAAGAATAAACAGATCGAAACAACCGAACTCGGATCAAAGGAAAAATAAGGCTAAAAACCCTCAAATTCGAGCTCAAAGGTAAGTTGAGATAACTCGAGTGGTTTTTTTTCAAATCTAAGCTTTGTAACTGACTTATAATTATCTTAGGAACGTAATAAACACAATCACAAGCTTCGGATTACATCAAACAAGCTCCAACGAGGTAATAATCCAAAACCCTAGCTTTATTTTCTAAGAATCGAGATCTATATATATATATATATATATAGTTTTTAAACTGTTCAAACGTGTTTTATGTCTTTATATGATATATAAATACCATACAACATTTAGTAGTGTCTAAAGTGTAAATCGAAGAACATGAATTGAACCAGGAGGAAGATGATGAACAGACAACACTACCTCAAGGCCGATAGTGTAAACGCTCAAAGCCGCGGCTTACATGGATAGGCCGGAGGCTTATAGGCGGCTTACACCCCACAAAGGCTACGTAAAATAATTTTTCACGTAAAAGTTGAACGTAAGCCAGCTACTGGAGATCTACGCCGACGGCGTAGGGCCAGCATACGTTGAAAGCCGACACTTTCAATACTGGTGCACTCGATATGAAAATTTCTTCAAAAACAATTTTACACCGGCACCTGGGAATGAAGGCCGACGCTTTGACTGGTGTATGCCCAAATTTTCTTAACGAAAGCATGTTTTGAAAATAACCAGAACTTAGATAGATATATATATATATATATATATGACCTAAGTCTACTTAGTATATATACATGTATAACAATATAGTATTTGTTACATAAATAAGTAAAAACAAATATTTAGAATATTTTGATTAATACTGGATAATTCTTAAAACCCTAAGATTAAGAAAAGATATTAGTGTTAATCAAAGTTAGTATTAGGCAAATAATTGTTCTAGATAGATAAAATAGGTAAGAATGGAAATTGAAATAAGTTAAATTTCCAAGTATTATGACTTCTAAAAATAACAAAATAATTATGCTAGATAAAATAGGAGAAACACGACGACACTGAGTAATAATAATTACCAAAATATCGAGTCTAGAACACGGATCACATATAGGAATTTAGCTAATTTGTATTGATGAATATTTTGTTTTAAATAGGTGACTTTGATTCACTACAAGATCTACCAGCAGATTACTACGACTGAGTCAGTATGAGTAGGTGAGTAATTCAGTCATATTATACTAGTTGTGCTTGTAAGTAGCTGAATATGTAATATAAAGATAACCAAATGAACGTTTGCTGAAACTATGATTAGATCTGAGTGTATGATTGTTAAAATATCCTTATAAAAGTGATAATGCAATGATTAATGTTGTGAGTATATTGATGATTGTGTGTAATGTATGGTCACTTTGAAATTGATTAAGAATTATTGACTTAACAAAATAATATGAACATGCATTGCATGAATTGCATTATTGCATATATGGTTGTGACAGCCTACTACGTATTAATATTTCAGATCTCTGTTTTCGCTTGGTTGTTCTAATGTGTTAGTTCTTTCAAGGTTCTCTTTGGTCTGGCTCCTATGAGGAACTAGAAGGCACCGAAACGTCGCCGTAGAATCGTTTTGAAATGATTAATACTTAGGGAGTTTCTAAGGAAGTTGCAGGAGATGATCAGTTTAATCAACTATATTAAGAGTGATAACTTAAAACGAGAAATTGATGATGCTCCTGTGTACTTAGTCTCTCCTGGGCAGGTGGATCATTAATTTTTTTCTTCAACCTATTAAAAAGAGGGCGTAAATCTTTTTCCTGTTTAGATTCTAGATCATCCAAACTTGTATCTGTGCATATGGTTGAGTGCTTGCATTGCATATGATTGCTAATAACTTGTGTGATGTGTGGTACGTCTGGTTATTCACTGAGCTTTGGTTTCGCTCATACTCCTACAGTCTTTTAGGTTCACTTTACGACCCTGGTTAGTTGCATTCAGGAACATGGCTCCGGTAAGAGCTTTGAAGCTAGAAGTCTACAGATATATTTTAGTTTGATGGTTATGTACTATTAGATTCGATTATTTAGTTGTATACTTCAAAGGTACTATATGGTTTGTAATAGTTTTGTAATGTTTATTCACTAAGTTATTTCTTTCATATATTTGTTATTTCTTATCAAGCAACTAAAACGATCCTGTTGTTTTGAAAAACTGTCATTCTCTAAAGGTAATCTAGTGATAGTATTCGAGTGTAACTTGTTTACTACTACTAGGGTACCCTCGGGGCGTGACATGGCAGCCCACCACATATAATATCAAGACTTAAGAATGACCACCTTGGTCACGCAAAAATCTTAATATCACATGTCAGGCGTCTAGCACGGTATTAGGAGACGCTTTTAGGAAGTATAGTCTAAGTTAAGTAAAAATGAACATACAAGAATCCAGAAATAAATAGATCATAATATCAAACCAAAGGTCTATTACATGATTTTTAGTAGCATACCCCGTTCAATCTCTAAGATTGAAATAACTAATAGTCTATACAATAATTTAATACTACATCAAAGATTCCAAAGGAATTCTAATCTAATTCTTCAAATAGATTTTCTTCAAAAGCTCCAAAAGAAAACTTAAACAGGTAAGAGGAGACCTTAGGTAGAAAAACAAGTGTTCCATATTGCAAATATCTCTACGGGCGTAAGCTTACAGGCTTAGTGAGTAAATCCAAAAAATTCATACTTGAAAAGACATATCAACTAAGGTTATTAATCAAACAAATGAGATGCAACAAACACGTGAGCAAACAAGACATATGACTTTCCGGGAATCATATATTGAATGAATTACGTCCTTCATTCGGGGTTGGGTATTCTGGCCAATTACAGCCATAACTTCGTTTAAAACATTTTTATAGATCTTACCGACTCCTATATGCCATCAAAAACATGTAGTTATTATAGGCTCCTACTAGCCACCAATTTATGTAGTTCTTACCGGCTCCTACTCGCCACCTACATGATATACCGGTTATGCCTATCACCACTATCATAAACTTGTCCGACCAATTGTATAATAGCGAATGCAATATAACTTAACATATGAAGTGTATGCATAAATTTTTAATTAAAGTCTAGTTGTTTATATTTTAGTTTCTTTTCAAGTGAGCAACCAAATTTAAACACTTCAATGTAATAATACACATAAAACTTTATTACAAGCAATTCATGCTTCGATATACTTAATTTTCTTTCAACATTTTATCGTACAATTTCCATTTTATCTTGCCTAAATTCTAATGCAACTAAATTTACAAGCATAATCATAAGTATGAGAAATAAAAGGGAAGTAACTCACTCAGCCATGATGACACTTTTTCCTGATGGATGAGTCGATCGAGAGTTCTACTAATCGTAATAATCCTCCAGATACGTACATTCCTCCTCGGGATCACCTAATCAAGAAGAATACCCTTAATGAGTATTTCTTTTTGATTCTATGGTACTTTTCAAAACTATGTCATAAGATCGTTAAAATTCGTATAGAGGGTAATCCAACTTAAAATGGTCATAACTTGCTCATTTTAACTCGAATTGCGCATATATACCATTTACAATTCAAAAAGCTATCCATTTCTAAAATTACTTTCATCAAACTAATTTTTTTGAGCTCCGAAATAGTGGTGATCAGATTCACCACAATTTTACAAAACCTATTTTCTTCTTTTTATAAAAACTTGAATCAAAGAGATAGATATTAGTAGTTTTAAACCTTTGAAATGTGTATATATATATATATATATATATTCATTGACTCATGTTAAATCTATGAAATTTATGAAGTTGTCTCAACCATGAATTTGTAAAAGTAAAGTCTTCTAAAAACTTTGAGAAGTAAACTTTTGAAAATTTCTTCTTAGCTTCGCTAAAAAATTTCTCAAGTTATTTAAATAAGTATTTTTCCTTAATTCCATTTTCTTAGTCTTTTTAATTTCAAAAGAATGATTTTCATTTTTCTAAACTCCCTATAGTTTAGTTCCTAATACTTTTTGAAAGTAATAATGATTCTATATTTAAAGAAATGATTTCCTAAGTCGTTCATTAATCTTATTCCTTAAGATCATCCTATTTTTATCAAAGGAAAATTCTTAGTGTTTGTCAAACTAGTTTAGTTTGAAATTCAAAGTATTGATGAAAAGTGAGGTTTAGTAAAACTTTTACTTAAACAAGAATTCTTTTCCATTTTATGACTTTTTAAAGTGTATGTATGTTTTGAAGAAAAATTTCTATGTTCTTTGGTTATTTAAAATTTATGATGAATTCCTCTAGATTTCTAGAAAAGATTTGTTAAGGTAAATTCCTAAGTCTTTATGAAAAATCATTTCCTTCATGACAATATTTATTTTTGAAGAAGAACTTCTATTTTAAGAAAACTTTCATTCTTTATCTTGTTGAGACAAAATCAATATATTCATGGATGATCGTGAATGTAGAATTGTAAAAACATAAGAAAGACATAATAAGTAATAAAATAAGCAAGTAAAGAAATATGTCAAGTATGGGAACCTTAGCTTCATCAAGGTATCCAAGACTAAGAATGACTTGTCCCAAAAGAAAATAAGAAAAAAGAAAGCAATTATTGTTTTGACTTGATGAGGAAAGTCTAAGACTAGAGGCTAGTCTTAAAATAACATGAAATAAATAAATTGCATTACTTGGAAGTAAATAAATAACAATGAGCTTATATGCTCTAAAGATTATATATAAGTACATAATTATATCTAGTTACATATATATAAGAGATTCACATAAAATCGATAATAATATGAGCAAAAGTAAAATAACAATATAGAAATATATGAATACATATTCACGAACAAGAGCAATTCATGAACATAGTGTAGCTTCAAACATTAAGTTTAGGAAACACACACCATAGTCATGTAAAGTTATATGACATGGTAAGAGGAATCTAAAGAAAATTCTTACCTAAGTGTAGAAAGAAGAAGAAGAGGGTTTTGTGGAGAAAATTTTTGAGTTTTGGGATAGAAGTCAGAGGGGAATTGGAGAGAGTTTTGGGAGTGAAATTTATGAGTAAAAGATGTGTGAATGAAGTGAAAGGAGGGGGGTATTTATAGGAAAATGATGAGTGATTTTTTGAGTGATTTAATTAAAGAAAAATTGAAAATAAAAGAAAGGAAGAGAGAGGGGAGATGTACCGATTGTAGTGTAGGGAAGGAGAGATTTGATTTTTTGTAATAATATGTAAGATAGATATAATATAAAGTTATGGAAAGATAAAAGTAAAGATAATAGGTTATGATTATAAGAGTACGTGTTAGAAAAAATAGAGATAAAAGAATAGTGTAGAATAGTAATAAAGTGTAATGTAAAGTAGATGTGACTAGTAAAATATCGATAGTAAAAAATACGCGTATAAATGCGATATCTGTTATTTTTATTTATCAAAAAATTACGAAACTGATTTTTTTGAAATCCTTGCATTAAATCGGTCCTAACGATGTTATCAATATTTATACTATTCGGGCTCCAGACACGCTTTTGAGAATATCTCGTTTGAGTCCAAAGGACACTCGAATTCGTGAATCTGATATTTTTATGTTTCCTCAAGTTATTACGAACTATTATCACTATTTAACTCAACTTTGTTTCTAGGGTTAAAGAATATGGAATTTCATCTAAATTCTAAGGTTTGTACTAAACTTTTGTTATTTTTTTAGGGTTCCGTTGACTTTTAATAATAAGATCAAACCGAAAATTTTAGGGGTTTACACCTTATGCATAATATGAAAGCTTTTATGTGACTAAGGTAATCATTCATAGGCTTCAATACTGCAGACTGTCACGTTTAAGTACTCATCGAGGTGTGACATGGGCCACCTAAGCCAAACTCAACTCACAAATGGGTTAGACTGCTCCACTAGGCCTAGGCCCTGATAATGAACCCTACAACATGAAGTTCGCCTAGATGATCATGACCCTTGTTCGATTGCTCACACCTTGTATGCCACCCGCACAAAACACTTAATTGGACTAGGTACATAGTAATGGAATAGTAGGCTTACCTACGTCCTCCATAACTATTGACAATGTCCACTCGCCCACTCATTCATAACTACATGACATCCACAACCGACAAATTGATCACTTATAAATATTTACCTATCATCCATGGGAATGTTAATGTCGCATTCAAGTTTGTCTTATATTCGATTCATAAGCTTTCTATTATGTCTACTAGCTTAAGCATTAGTGGTCATATCAAGCCCATGCCTAATGAACCACCAACCGAATTTTGGTTTTGCAAGCTCAATCTCATCATTGCAGTCTCAACTCAAAACATCTTGATACGACCTCTACTAGATTCGAGCAAGTGACAGATTGATAATAATATTTCTTCACTTTCACACTTTTACTTTCCTTTACATTACATTTAATAACATATTGAATTCCAACATTTGAGGCCTGAAAATGGAGAAGGGTTACAACTCTTATGGTGTAATCTTTTTTTCTTTTTAAATTTATATTTTCAATGCAATTTCGTTCCGAATCAATACGGAGCGAACACGGTATTATATTATTATTTTCAAAGCAAAAATCCATTGCCAATGCATCAATACTACAACTAGAGACTCCACAGAAAGCGCTTAATTAAATTCCGATTCTGCACTGGCGCTTGGCTCGATGGTTCGAGTCCATTCCTAGTTTGGCTGGGTTGCCGGCTCCTTGGAACAAGTTAAACCGTATTAGACACAACGTCTCGATGCAAGTTGGTGTTTTTTTTTTTTATATCAAACCGTCGAAATCAACAATTTTTTTTTTTTTAAATCAAACGCTTCAGTTTGGACAGGGAATTTTCCTAAGCCATATTATTTAAGTTAGGATGAGTTTGATACAGATTAAAATGTTTTGTAATTTAAAAAAAAATAAATTTGCATGATATGTAATCTCATAGAAAGTGCTAATTTCATTGAACAATAACTTGTTTTGACAACACAGTAATAAAAAATTGATGAACTATTTATTCATAAGACTAAGAAATTTCAAATGTTTATTAATAATTTGTTATGGTTTAATATGGGTCATGGACCTTATGAGTCCAACATTAACCATTTGGACCAACCTATTAGGCTAGGAATCATCCACACCAATAACAACTTGAAGCCTTACTAGAAAACCCGTGACATTAGCTCAATGAACCAACCAACTCCTTTAGCATTCATCGATGCTACATTCAACATCTCTTGATACACTCTCTTCATTTGGGCTCGATACGTGTGAATATGGATTAGTGGGTTTACCCCACGTCTATTATAACCATCGTCAATTGCTCATTCACCCACTCTCCCATAATTCTACAATGCACTTAACTGTCAAGGATCACCCGTGAATCAACATGCTTTCTGACTTAAACATCGAGTGCCACACTAAGTCAATCCTGATGTATCACTAACCGTGTTTTTGTTTTGCAGACACATGATCCTTTGAGTTAGAACTAGTGACATTTGGAGCCATTTAGGGAAACTTGTACATTTAGACTTGAGCCATTTGATAGGAAAAATATTCATAGATAATACACATCATCTGTACACACATATAGTGTGTATAACTAGTTAACTATTGGATAAAATGTAAATTGATTCATCCATGACCACTGTATCATCCTTTGTTTTAACCTTTTTTTTGGCTAAATTTTTTTTCCTTTTCATCATTAGTTAAGAAAAGAAATAGTAAATAAAGTTCAATGGCATCTTTTATTTTCTTTTGCTTTTTTTTTATTTATTTTTAAATGTATATTTTAAAGATAAGAATTAAGCGCTAATGGTTAAGCTAATGGTATCATCTCAGGTGTTTCAACTAAAATACCAGGTTTGAATCTTTTTTTCTTATTATAATTAAAAAAGAAAAAAAAAAGAAAAATTAAGCAAAGAGACAGAACAGATATGGGAATAATTGTGTGTTTCATAATTGTTATTTTTTTTTTTTTTTTGGTTATTTTATACCAGAAAAACAGTGCAGAATCTCCACCAGCTCATCGTTTTGGAACAATGGTAAAGCGGGCCTACGAGAATCTTATTTTACAGTCATATACTATTGGCCTCGCCCTTTACCTTCCTTCACTCGTCACTACGAGTTATGGCAGCTTTTCTCCATCACTTGTTTCATATATTATCGACACGATGATTAATTTGTGGCTAACGGTAATCTAGAAGTGAGGAACAATATTTACAACGAAACAAATAGGCAATAAAAGTAGCTGCCAATGCTATGTTAATAATATTTAGCCCAGCATATCTTAAGCAGATATTGTGAGTATTATTGTTAAATAATTTAGTCTTCTAACTCTTTCATAGTTTTTAGCATTGAAAAATTAAAATAATTCTTATCGATTTCATTTTGATAGACTTTGGAAAATATAATCATAAAACAGATGTGATATACACTTTTAACCTAAGAATGGTGGCCATTTTTAGTTTCAGCTGCTCATGATGCTTTTTTCATTTTCAAAAAGTAAGGTGCACATATGAGTTTCATTGCATTGACAATCCTTATTTGCTTTCATACGAAAAGACACTCAGGAACGCAACAATTTAACATGATTCTAAAGGCTATTGTTTTGACTGATTGGACTTATTTCTAAACGATGGCTCTTTTGTTAAGTCAAATGGTCGGGTCTTTTTCATGAACCACCCTGTGTTGATTCGCAGATAGATGAGGGAACATGACTAATAAAGCACACACGGTAAAGATCCGCCCACTCTCTAGATTCAACGGGAGGAAGAAAGTCATCATCTTGAGGGGAAGAACTAATTGTTTAGAAGGAAAAAGGGGGGGAAAAAATGTTGGAATGATGAACAAGCATAACAATATATATGGTAATGTCTACGCTTCATCATCCTCACTTAAGATGGGTTGTGTGCATACGTGGGAGTGTATAAGCTCCACTAGTTTCACAAATCCCATTTGACTATATGCCTAACATAAGAGACGCTCCACTATGTTTTGTTTTCCTAGAACCATGAGTGTGTTGTCTTTGGCTTCAAGTCTTTTCTTTCTGGCAACATGGGCTCTTCAAACACACATGCAAATTCTCCATTGACTTTTATCCCATATCACATATAATTTATTTTCTTCCTATAAATTACTACAATCAAGCAAAATATATATTAATTATGATAGACAAAACTGAATTTTCTGAGTAAAAATTCATATTTATATTCCAGTAATAGGTAGATATAAACAGTTAATTAGATCAAAAAAACTATTTCATGTAATATGTTTTAGAGAATGAAGGTTACTTTGCTGATCCAAGAACAATATCAAATATATGTATATGCACACACACATATAGATTATTACTACTACTTAGCTGCAGTATATAAAAAGAAATATTAAAAAAGGTTAGTTGAAATTCGAGCAACCATACATATCTTGCATAATTAATAATATTATATTCAAAATTTGATATTCTTCCTCCAAAATAATTTTCATGTCCTCAAGGGAGCAACCTATCTAGACATGAGCACGGTTTCAAAACTAATCAAACTAGAACTAGAACCATCGATTCCGAGTCTTGAAATTAAGGAACTAAAAGCGTCTCCTACAGTTTTGGTTCAGTTCCATAGAACCGCCAGTTCCTAATTACGGTTTTGAAATTGGGAAACCGTCTTTTTTTTAAATAAAAATAAAATAAATAAGTTTTAGCTTCCAATAAAAAATATTAAACTCAAAATAATTATTAGATCTACAAGTATTAAATTATTTAACCAAATTTTTTAAAAATTGTTTAGAATGTACATTTATTTATATACAAACACATCCAATGCAATTGTAGTTAATAATATGAGATTGCAAAATACTTTAGAGAGTAAAAAAAAAAAAAAATTACAATGCCAAAAATAGCCTCACATTATTAAGGAAATGAATTTTGCTTTTAGAAGAAATTTATTTAAACTAATTATATATGGTTTTAAGTTATATTTATTTGTATTGTTGACAATAATATATTAAATATTATGAATAAATAATAAATTTTACTATTTATATAAAATAATTTAAATATTAATAATTATATATTTAATATTATTTTTTTTATTTTTTCAATGGAATCGGGAAGAACCGCTGCTTCTAAGTCAAAAAACCGATAAGAATTGTAAAACCGGTGGTTCCATAGCCAATTTTGAACTTTCAGATCAATCTAGTTGCGGTTCTAGAATCGCCGGTGACAGTTCTAATTCGATTCTTGGTTTGAAGCCGAACCATGCCTAGGTGTAAACCTATCCATTTGTGACATTCTGGTCTCTCGTAAAAGGCAAGAATAGTAAGATACACAACAAAAATGGAATGTTAAGTATTGTATGGGTTCATCATTTTTATATAGTTTTAGCATTTTATTATTATCATTTTCAAACAGACTGTTTGTCAAAAATAGATAGAGATAAAAAACAGATATTTTTACTTATATACAAATTAAATAGATTAGATACAAATAAGAAATAAATAAAAATTAGACAATCCAAACATACCCTTAAACAATTTATAGATGGAAGGGGGAAATATGAGAAGATTAGAAAAACCTTGGGATACTCTGGAGATTTAAAGCCCCATTTCGTAGAGATGAGTAAGAAATAGAAATCGCAATCCTATCATCAACAATACAGCAAAGTTTCATTTAGGGAACGAAATAATCATCCGGATTCTAGATTGATGTCTTCTTCGATCAATTACAACCACCATTTGTGAATGATACAACGAGTATGAATTATTTTTACACCAAACAACTTGCAATTGGCAAGGTAAGAGAAAGAAGGAAAAAAAGAAGCATTAAAAAAAGATGGGAAAGCTTCATAAATGAGAAGGATGAATTAGAATTTTGGCGACCGGCAATGTTGAAGAGTACTTGGAGAAGATGCATTACCTTTGCTTCCATCAATTATTTAGCTACTCATAAAATATCTCTATCAATTATAATTAAGATTAATCAACCGTCGACTTAATTTAAATAACATATATGTTAATATAATGTCAACGAATTTTATGTGTGCTGGAATCCTAGAAATTGGAGTGATTAAGCTTTGCACACTATTTCAATTGAATTTAGCAATTGAAATTCGTTTCAGGAGAAGCTCATGAGAAATTTATCGCACAAAGTACCGGGAAATGGTGTACTGAATAACTACTCGTGAAATTCTAGTTGACACGACCTATCCATTAAATTTAACCCTTAATTAATTGTACATTTATTTTGTTGCAATGAAAGCTTGGCTCAAGATGGAAAAACTAGTCTTTTGTTTTCCTAATCTTATAAAGGATACCCTCATGCCAATACTACATATACATATGTCACAATGGATTGAAAGAGAAAAAAAAGTGACAAAGTTAAATTAATATTGCAATAA
>JAMXBD010003583.1:0-112302 GCA_024138025.1 Combretum micranthum
AGAAGAATGAAATGACCTAGATTTACATTTTATTCAAATTCCATGTGTTTAAGTATTTATTTTAAATTGTTGAATTGAATGAGCATGGTTATATTGTTAGTAGTCTAAGATATATGATTTTGTATACGTATATGTTGATATTAATAATTTTGTTTTACATGAATTAATGTGAGTGTAATGAAATTATTAAAGTTGTCTTTTATACATTAAAAAGGTTAAGTTAAGTTAGATTTACAAATCAACTCCAATATTTGTCAAAGGTTAATTGATAAGTTCCTTGTAATTAAGGTAGCATTTATGCCCAAATATAAGCCAAATGAAGTTCAAATTCATGCCAAATGCATCCTAAGTTAACATATGCATTAAGGGGTAAATTTGGTATATGTTTAAAGTCAAAATTTGCTTAATTACCCTACTTTTTGAAGGCAGCCATTTTTACCCGAATTTTCCTTTTCTTTCTTTTGTTTTCTTCTTCCATTTCCATCTCCATTTTAAGCTTAAGACAAGGTTTATATCAAGTTTGCAAACCAAAGTTTTCTCAAGACAAGGTATATACATGTATTTGAATTGATTTAGTTATGATTGTTGTTTTGATTGGTTTTCTTTCTTGAAGTAGTTGTAGGGTTATTGGATGAATTGAGTTTAATGTGGATCAAATGGTTTGTTCATGCTTAGGATGAGTTGAGAAAGTGTTATATGAGTGTGTGAAGTTGTGCATGCATTGTTGTATGTTTATGAAGTGTGGGGAGTAAGTGAAGAGGATTTGTGTAGAGAAATTTAGAATGGATTATAGTGAAGATTGAAGTGTTTAATTGTGTTGAATTCATGCTTTGAATTGCTAGAATTGAGTAGTATAGATGTGAGTGAGGATATGATGTTAGAAATGTAGTGGAGGAGGGTTTAAAGTGTATTAAGATATAGTTTTGCAAAGTTGAAAAACAGGGGATTTGAATTCTCTCGTTTAAGCCTGTTTTTAAAACGTACGCCGGCATCTGGGGATTTACGCCGCCGGCGTAGAGGCGGTGTAGAAAGCCCACAGAATCGTTTTTTCCTAACGCCGTTTGCAACGCCGCCGGCTTTAACGCTAAGAATTTGCCAGCGTCTGTTCTTTAGAACGTACGCCGGCAACTTGAGTCTCTACGCCGCCGGCGTAGAGGCGGTGTTGAAAGTTCACAGAACCAAATTTCTTAAAGCCGACTGAACGCCGCCGGCTTTCGCTAGGAAGTCAGCCGGCGTTCTTTCTTTTATAATATACGCTGGTTGCTGGAAATCAACGCCGCCGGCGTAGTTTGCAAAGGCTGACGGCGTACATTTTGAACGCCGCTCGCGTTGGCAGTGTACATTTTCAGAACATTGAACACCGGCTCAACGCCGCCGGCGTTGAGTGCCGGTGTATCCCCTGTGTTTTTCAATTTTAAGAACTTTTTTCTAAAAATCTCCCAAAGTTGTTATTTGAGCAATTTAGTGTTTATTAAATGTTTTGGGATATAATGGGGCGTTTAAATGTGCATTCGTGACTTTATAATTAATGAATTGGATGTCTTTGATTAATTGTGAAATATGGATATATATATATATATACATATTTGTGAGAATGAAATCTATAATTGTGATTTATTGATTATTGTGACATTTCCATTACAGTTAAGGATTCTTCGGTTAGTTCTTCACCGAGAGATCCTAGTTCTATACTAATGGGTTCAGGTACGCAATAACTTGTCTGATGTTTGCTAGGACCAAACATTTCTAATTTGACCTAAATTGATTCGGTTTAACATTTGGATGAATTGGATGTCTATTACGCTGTTTAATCTGGTCCGAGGAGCAGCAAACCTGTCATGATGCAATGACATGTTAGCTAGGCGCTTAACCAAGTCATGATGCAATGACTTTACCATGATGCAATGGTACGCTATGATGCAATAGCGATTCTTTTG
Organism: Combretum micranthum; assembly: GCA_024138025.1. Lineage (NCBI taxonomy): Eukaryota > Viridiplantae > Streptophyta > Magnoliopsida > Myrtales > Combretaceae > Combretum > Combretum micranthum. Next base: position 1,938 of record JAMXBD010003583.1, read on the forward strand.
GTTAAGTGGGTAGCCGATAGGGGAGAATTGTATCTGTGTAACGTTTGCTTAAACTTAGGAGGAAATACCATGATTTAGTTCAAGGTTTATGGGAACTTGTGAACTAGGCTCATGTTATGGGCTGAGTTTAAGTAGAGTCGGGCAACGGCTTTTAAACCCTATATGAAGCTATTATTTTCATGAACTAGATATAGGAGATATAAGTATTCGGACTGCTTATATCAACCCCCTGAGCAGCTGCTGTTACTCAGGATCCCTGGATTCTCGAAGTGTGACCGGGGTTTGAATACCCTCTTGTTGATTTGTGAATCAAAATGTAATAAAGATAACCACTTGTCCTATGATGCATTACATCAATTGGATGACTTGTTATGCATTGGTTATTGTGTACTGGGCCTCTGGCTCACTTTTGCTGCTTTGCAGGTATCGGAGACGAGTATTACGATGACTTGGGCTATGGGTATGATTTCGAGAAATTTCTGGATGAGTGGGACGAATAGGATTCGATCACCCTGGACTTTTGGAAGACTTGCTAAGGAGAAATCATGTTTAGATGGCTTGTTAGTTAAGCCCAATTCTTTTTGTAATGACCTAAGATCCCATAGGATTCTTGTGTTTTGAATAACCATGCAACTTTTGTAGTGTCATGTATTGGCACTAAACAATATTTCTATGATGTAAATGTATGTAGAGATTGCTTTTGTTAGCAATCGTGTTTTGTTTAAAATCTCTTTTCAAGGTTTAGTGACTTTGATCAAACAATTTTCATAAACTGTTAGTTTTAGGACAACCTTGCATATAATGTGCAAACGTTATATGCGGTTGGGGATTCGATACTCTAAGTCTCGGGATTTAGAGGATCGGATCTTTACAATTCAAGTCTTGAATTTGGAGAGAGAAAGAAGAAGAAGAAGAAGAAGAAGAGGGAAACGTAAAGAATGAAAAGGGGAAAGGCAAAAGGAAAAAAAAAAAAAAGGCAGCAAAAGATTAAAACAAAAGGAATGGATAAAATTAAATTTATATATTTTAGAAATAAGGTATAGGTTTAGAACTATCAGATCAATATCTATATTTCCAAAAGTATTTAAAAGATGATTTCTGAATCGATAGATTATAAATTAAGATATTAAAATAAGAACTTAATTTAGGAATTTAATTTGAATACAAAGATATTTAATTTGAGTTCGAGTTTAAGAATTGATATTTTTATTCAAGCAAATGAACTCAAATTTTGTAAAGATTTAGGAATTAGTGTTTAGGCTAAGAATCAAGAGTTTAGAAATCCTCTAAACATTTTTAGAACATGTTTAGAGATTTTAGGAATTTCAAATCTCAAAACCAACTTAATTATTAGCTAATTAAATTAAGCCAACTTGTCTAATTAAATCCTATAATTCATTTGATTTATTTAATCTATCTAAACTCAATTTCTAATCTTGGTGAAGATTTGGGGTATTTCACATGACAAGTGGAATTAATTAAAATATTAAATTTTTTGCCACATTGAAATTTTATTTATTTATTTTTCCTCTCTCTCATCCTTTTCTTCTTCTTCTTCTAACCTAAAATCAAAAGAAAGTTGAATTACTAACGTTAGAACTTTTGTAACTGTTACTTTAATTATTTTTTTTTCTTATTTAAAGATTAAATACACACACAGATGGAGCTCTAAAAAATTCGTCTCTATGTTGTTGTTGCAATCCTTACATATCAATGCATTAATTACAATATCAAGTATAATATTATTTACAATTCTTATTTAGTGACCTCCACATAGAGTTAAAGCATAGACATTGATCAAGGCCAACTTGTTACAATGATAAATAACTTGAGTCTTATTTGGTGTTTTTGCAAAAAATTCTCTAAGTTGTTCTCCACATTTACCTATCATTTAAAGGTCAAGTTTGTTGTATCCTTACACAAACAAAATGACAATTAATCTCAATATTTTTGGTTTACTTGTGAAACACAAGGTCACATGTGATATCAAAGTAGCTTCACTTTTTTTTTTTTTTTTGGCTAGAAAGTGATTAAATTTCATTCAATAGAGTAAAATTATATCAATCAAATAGACTGATACAATAGAATTATCCAATGAAGAGTTAGGGGTATAAAGACCCATCCAATTAAATGGGCACATCTCTTTAAGCGTAAAAAAAATTCCTTACAAAGGATACAATCTTTGCTAGGAAGCTCAACCCACTTTCAAGTAAAACAAATCTCATATAAAGGATAATATAATCCCATGTATGGGGTGAAAACAAGAACAACTTGATTATCTCACCACAATTTTTCTAGCTAAATACTTTGATCTCAATTTCAATTAACACTATAAGAAAACTAAGCTTTATAGACAATAATTCTGTATCTAGATTTAAATTTTTATCATAAAAAAACATCATCGCTAATTCTATTTGTAAAAATAGAACTTCTTTTAATAATTTCTATCATAGAATTATTGTCTATAATGGCTTATAGTGAAGATTTGCTATATCCATATCACTTCACATGCAAATTTAATCATGGTTCCATATATTGATTCTATACTCGATCCGATTGCAACATTCTATTTCTTACTTTTTGAGAATGTCAAATTCCCTTCAAGGAAAGCATACTAACCTATCGTAATATTTTTCCTTATTAGATCTAGTTTAATCTGCATTTGAAAAACATTTAACATAAGAATGACCATTGTTTTTGTATTATATACATTTTCAAGGTGCACACTTCAACTAACACAAGATTTGTTTCAAAGATGTCCAATGATGAATTGTTAGTGAAGACATAAATAAACTTACAACACTAACATAGTATGCAATATTAGGTTGTGTTACTACGAAATAACTCAACCTGCTAATCAATCCTCTATATCTTTTAAGATTCTTGAATAACACTTCATCTTTAAGGAGTTGAAAATTATGTGTCATTACAGTATTGGATGGTTTTTTCTCTTAACATTCTTGTCACAGTTAACCAGTCAAGTACATATTTACGTTAAGAAGAAAATGCCTTTTTTGCCTAATTAAATTAATTCCTTAAAAAAACTTTAAAGATCCTAGATTATTTGCTTGGAATTGGCTAAGAAGAAAATCTTTCAAAAATGATATTCCCCTTAAATCACTTCTAGAATAATGATATCATCTACATAAACAACAAGAAGAACAATGCTAGATGAAGACTGCATATGAAATACTTGACTAATCAGACCCACTTTTAGTCATTTTAAACTTTTCAACTACCTTACTAAATTTTCCAAATCAAGCATGAAAAACTCTACTTCAAACCATATAAAGATTTTGAAGATAAAAACTCTCCCTTTCTTACCTTAAGCAATAAAATAATGTGGTTTCTTTCAAACCATATAAAGAATTTTTAAGATGATAGATAAACTCTCCCTTCCTTACCCTAAGCTACAAAACCAAGTGGTTTCTCCATATAGACTTCCTCTTGAAGATTACTAATTAAATAGGCATTTTTTTCATATTCAATTGATGTAAAGGTTAATCCTAAATAACTGCCATAAAGATAAATAAACAAATAGATGTCATTTTAGTCACAAGAGAAAAGTACAGAAATAGTTAATACCATGTGTTTAGGCATAACCCTTTACAACAACATGCTTTAAGGTAGGCAACAAATCCATTAAGACTAGCCTTAATTATAAACACTTATTATCTAATCGTCCTTCAACCTGTAGATGAGCTTACTCAATCCCAAGTACTGTTAGCATCCGAAGTATTTGTTTAATCTATGATTTTGGTAAGCTAGCTAGGATAAGATAGGGCCTCGTGGAGTTTAAGAAGTAGATACATTATCAAGAGAGTTAATAATGAACATTAAAAAGATAATAAACAATTGTAAGACACATATGGTGAAATAGGGTGAGTGCATTATCAATTACCCTTGTGAAGAGCAATCAAAAGGTTCTTGTCATTGTCAAGTGGATGTACCGTCGAAGAGCAAATTGATACTAAACTTGTAGTAAAATATGCTAGTGTCTGGTGTGCACATGACGTATAGATGGAGGGGTCGTAGAGGTGGATGGGATAGAAGAGGTGATGGTGCTATAGAGGGCATATAAGATATCTTATCAGTAATATGGTGAACCAATAAACTATCATTCTCCTTTCTTTATGTTTAAACTTAGAAGAATCGACAAAGAAAGAGCCATGTCCCACAAAGGTAACATCAACAAATATAATGACTTTGTTACGACTAGGATAATAATATTAACATCAAGAATAACCTAGAAAAATACATTTCATAGACTTAGGGTTTATCTTGGTAATATGAGAGCACACATCTCAAACAAAACATGCACTCCCAAATGTACAAGGATTGATAGGAAACAACAATTTTATGAGAGAGATAGAATAATATTGGGAACCTCATCATGAAGAAAGGATGATGACTTGTGGTTAATTAAGAAACAACTATTGAGATAGTTTCTACATAAAAATGTTTAGAAACTTGATTATGAAATAAGAGTGCCCTTTCTATTTAGGTAAATTACAACAAAATGTATCAACGTTTTTGGGGTAAATTCATTTATAGTATCAATGTTTTAAGTAGTTCAAAAGAGGTATGAATGTTTAACAAAGTGTATTAAATAAGGTATCAACATTTTGCAAAGTTCATTTGGGGTATTGATGTATAGATTAGTTTTCAACTAAATCTCTTAATTTTTCATTAATGATCAATTATTAATGTCTTATTTGACTCACCTTGCCAAATGTTAATACATTTTTTTAATCACTCAAAATGATTGTAGACACCCAATTTTTGCCCAATTAATTAAGGCTTAAATTTATAAAGTTAGTTAAACAGAATCTTTATTTTTGTTTAATTAAACTCATTTTTCCAAAGCCTTAATTAAGTATTGATGAAGTTGGCAAAGTGATCAAGGCACAGGCCAAATGGCCTGTTGGTTAAATACATTGACCCAAACACACACCCAAGCTCAAGGACCCAGGTTCAAACCCTAGCAAAGGCAAATTTTTGCCTTTTTATCATCTCATTTTTTTTTTTTTTTTTGCCTTTGCATCTTCCTCAAAGTGACTTTTTGCCTTACTTTGCATCAGTTTTTAACTGACAAAACATCATTAATTGTTGAAATTGATGAAGCAATTGCAAAGTAGTTATGGAATATGAAAGATTAGTGCACAATTCATGTGAAAAAACAACCCAAAAGTCACAAAATTATTGCTAAAAAATTTGGAAAAAAATGCAATTTATAAAGCATTCAATTGCACATGAATGAGGAGTTACAAGAATTGGAAAAATTGGACAATTAATCTACCCACATTGAATGATTTGATAAAGAATATGAAAGATTAATCATCAATTCATCAGTTGGGAAACAAATTAATCACGAATTTTCGAATTAAATTCGTGAAAAATAAAGAGGCAAAAATCGATTCGTTTTCGAAACTGTACGAAACGTAAAATTGAGCTTGCAACCTATAAATAGGGGGTCCTAGGATCAAAAGGCACAAGTCAATTTCGAAGAAACATACACATAATAATATCAATTTGAGATTTTCGAATTTAGAGTTTAGGATTCGAATTTTTCAAATCCGAAGTGATTTGATCAAATTTGGATCAAATTGAGTGTTTTATTAGTGTTATAAACGAGTTTTGATTATTTTAGTGTACTTGGATTGGATCAAATTAATCAAAATCATCTCTGCAAATTTTCTTTTTATTTTTTTAAAACGACCGCCGGTGACCACCACCTCGAACCGCCGTCCACGGTGGATCTGGCGCGATCCACCACCGCCACCAGCTGCGGCTCCCCCACAGGTGTCGGGCCGACAAACTCTCAGCCGCCGACGACCACCAGAGCCGCCGGAATCCTCCTCGAAAGGTCGCGACTTTGTCTTCTTTGCCAGATCGGGTCGATCTGCTCTAAATTTGACCCGAAAATCCGAAGTCCAACCCACCCCTGGTCAACTCAACGGTCAGCCCAGATCAGACGGCCCAGATTCAATCATCCAGATCAGACGGTCCAGATTTGATCAAGCAGATCAGACGGCCCAGATTCAATCATCCATATCAGACGGTCTAGATTTGATCAAGCAGATCAGCGGCCCAGATTTAATCATCCAGATCAGACGGTCCAGATTTGATCATCCAAATTCGACGGCCCAGATTTGATCAAAGTGATCAACGCCCCAGATCGAGTCAACGATATCAGACGGCTAAGATTGGTCTTCAGATCAGACGATCCAGATCGCGTCCGCTCCATCCAACGGTCCAGGTCAATCCGTATTATTTTATTATTATTTTATTATATAATTAATTTCGGATAATAGTAAAAAATTATAAAAATTCATAAAAAATTTAGAAAAATTCAGAAAAATCCAGAAAAATCAAAATAATTATTTTTTATAAAATTTATTTTTTTATATTTTTGAATATTTTTAATATGTATTTATACATAAATTGCTTTAGAATGCATATTTAATGCATGAAAAATAATTTTAATATATTCTGAATATGTTGTGAATTTATGTGATGATTTTTAAAAAAAAATAATAAATAAATAAATAAAATAATAATAAAATTAATAAAATTAAATAAAAATGATAAAATGATTTTCCAAAACCAAATTTTTTTAAAAAAAAAATGATTTTTTGGGCTTAGAAAAATTGTATTTTCATGAAATGAAAAATCAATTGATTAGATCATAGGATCATCAAAAATGATTTTCATAAAAATTTAAAATTTAATGAACTTAAAGTGAAAAAGTTCAAAAATATAAAATTGATCAACAAATAAGTTCTTTTTAAAAGAACTACGTTTTGTCTGATCTCGATTAGCGAGTACGTAGGCACCTGCGGGGCGACATTAAAAAATAAAAAATGTTTTGTTTTTTTAATAATATTGTGAAAAATATTTTGTAAATATAAGTTTTTTTGTTAAAAAAAAAATATATTTGTTGATATTGATATTCTAAAAAAATAAAAATGAAGAAAAGCTATAAAAAAAATGAATGATTTGACTTGTAAATATTTTGTTATAATATATTATTAGTTTTTTTTGAGCATGAAAAGGATAAATTATAAATTTAAAATTCCAAAAGTGGTAACCATTTGGTTTTAATAGGTTAGCCCCCGAATCCATGATATCTGGTTTTAAAAGTTTGGTTTTTAAATCAAATTTTCGCAGACTAGTAGCTAAGTTAGGATCAACCGACCCATTGATCCTAGCTTTTTATTTTTTTCCGATTTATATCGGGTGGCGACTCTAAAAATTTTCAAAAATTAAAATTTCTTTTAACCCCTAGTCGAGGATTCATGTTAAATGGGTTCGGGTTTAATGTGAATCGGGTTAGGAGAAATGAACCAGATAGTGGAAAAAATCCAGGCTCGACAGCTTGGCGACTCCACTGGGACACCTAAATTTTTTTTAAAAAAAGAGGGCTAGCCACTTAGGAATTTTAAATTTTAAATTTATCCTTGCTCAATTTTTGTGAATATATGATTCTTTGTATATTATATTGAATAATTGTTTTGTAAATATATACTAACCTTGCAGGTATGAAAAAGAAAGCAAAAGCTTGTTTGTTTATTTATTTATAATTTGTATTAGCATTTGCATTTGCATAAATATGTGCTAGATACGGTCGGACCCAGGCCGTCTTAAGAGCCTAAGCGAGGAGGACGAAGTAAGGTCCGGGGGCTGTGGCTTTCCACCCTCTAGATCAAGAAATGTCCTCCCACTCCGGTTTAGTACCACTAAATCGGGGAACCTATAGAACCTACCAAATCATGCATTCATTACATGGGATTGACCAAACTTTTCAAAAAAATGGAGTTGTATTTTCTTCCAAAAAATGTTTTTTTCAAAAAAAAAAAATTTCAAAAAAGTCCACCAAATTTTTTTTAAAAATGTGGAGTTGTTTCTTTCCTAAAAAAGGAAGTTTTCAAAAATCAAACATTTTTTTTAGTAAATAAAATTTTAGATTGAGATGGTTTTTAAACCTTTATTTTAAAAAAATAATACCACTTCAAGTAAAGTTTTTTGGTCATTATCCCCATTGGCATGGATAGTGACTAATTTCTTAATTAATTTTGTTATTTAAAAAAAAAAGAAGATTTTCAAAAAAATGATTTCATCAATTCCAACAAAACTTTTTCACCAAAACTTTCAGGGTCCTTATCTCCATTTATATGGATAGTGACCAAATTTTTTTTAAAAAATGGAGTTATTTTTTTGCTTTTAAAAAAAAAAGGTTTTCAAAAAAAAAATAATTTTCATCAACTCCAGCAAAATTTTTTCATCAAATTTTCAAGGTCATTATCCCCAATTGCATCTGTATGCTTGCATCTTTGCATTTTTTTTAAGAAAAAAAATAAAATAAAATAAAAAATGTGTACAGTAGACTTGTAAATACTCATAGAGTAAATTTTGTCCACCTATAGTTATAGGTCCTCTCCAATCAAAATTACCTTTGTCATATGTATTCCTCTCCCTTGTCTTCAGGATAATCATCCCTGTAAAAATCAACCCCCATTTGAATTTCCTTCTAAAAGAAAAAGGGGGTCTTTTTTGTTCCACTATCTTGTAAAATAATTTTTGCCTTAAAGAAAAAAAAAGAATTATTTTTGTAAATATCCTTTTTCCACTTTAGGATAAATAATCATTTTCAAACATTCTTTTTTGTAAATATCCATCAACAACTTTTTTGAAGATTTTTTTAATAAAAAGTGAGAACAAAAAGTTGTTGTCTAAAAAAAAAAAAAAGAATAAAAGTTTTTCAAACTTGTTCTCCAACAATTTTTTTTAAGAAAAAAAAATGAAAATTGTTTTCCAACAAATGAGAAAGAGAATAAAGGTTATTTTCAAAAAATAAAAAAAAAAATAAAAATTAGAAAAAAGGAAAATTGCCAACAGAAAAAGAATGTTTCAAAATTGTTACCCCAATGATCATTCATTTTAAGCTAAAGGCAAATGAAATCAAAATAGGGGCAACCAAAAGGACTTTACCAATTAGGGGCATTTGTTGAAAAGATAAACCAAATGGGGCATTTAGTTAAATCTGAGGCAATAAAAATGGATGATTGAAGCCAAGAAAATATCTCACTAAAAATGATGCCTAGATGAAAAGAGGCAAACTTAATCCCAAACACTACCCTACACACTAAGAGTGGAGTGAATTGTGAGAGATAAAATGGACTCATTCCTTAAAGGAGGTCTAGTTTGAATTTGATACATAGGTCAAAGTGACATTAGGCATTCATTTCAAAGTCCTAAACACATTATCCTTTGTTAACCCATTTGAGCCTATTAAGGAAGAATTTTTTAAAATTAAGCCCTGTCAAGAACCACCCTACATTAGGGTACCCCACAACGGGGCAATTTGGAGGTCAGGGTCATTATCAAGGAGAAAAAGGATTAACTTGTATGCACTTGCCCTAGTTGCATCAATTCAAGAGTAGTCAATTGACATAAATAAATCATTTCCTTTGAAAGGAAGAAGAGTTTCTATCCCAAACCATACACAATCCATATACTTTGAGCTATAAGCCATCCAATGGAAAAAATACAAATCACCTTGCAAAAGAAGAAGAAAAAAGGGATGCATGAATAAAGTGCCAAAAAAAAAAAAAAAATGAAGAATAGCCAAGCAAGGTGATTAAACCAAGAAGTTAGAAGCATATGCTTAAAACTCAAGGCCCATCAAAACACAAGGTCCAAAATTTATATCATGGACCCACCCACAATTCCACCCTGATGGAAGACAATCACACAAGGTGATCATACCCAAACACTGGGGGCACATGCTTAAAGCTCAAGGCCCATCAAAACACAAGGTCCAAAATTTATATCATGGACCCACCCACAATTCCACCCTGATGGAAGACAATCACACAAGGTGATCATACCCAAACACTGGGGGCACATGCTCAAAGTTCAAGCCCATCAAAACACAAGGTCCAAAATTATATCATGGACCCACCCACAATTCCACCCTGATGGAAGACAATCACACAAGGTGATCATACCCAAACACTGGGGGCACATGCTCAAAGTTCAAAGCCCATCAAAACACAAGGTCCAAAATCTATATTATGGGCCCATCCACAATTCCACCCTTTAGAGACTCTTGGATCAAAGGAGTTGATTTATTAATGCTCTTGAAACTAGGAATAAGTGCATATTCAAGTTTTCCTTAAGGGTTCTTGACTTGTAAACCCGGGATGTGTTAAAAAAAAAAAAAAGCCTTTATGAAATATCTCTTTTTGATTAAAGCCAACAACCAAAAGCCCACATTACAGTCCAAAAAAGACCTAATAGATTGACCAAAGTGTGTCACTTGCAAGCCAGACCATAATTTTTGGAATCCGAGTCAAATGTGTGAAAATAAGCCTAAGAGAGTGTAAGGAAGTCCTCTTTGATTAGGTAACTTAAAATAAGATAACCAACCTTGGTGTAAGAATCATCCCAGGGGCATGAAATCATTTGCCCCAATTTGAAAGAAGTCTGCCTCAGGGTTAGGAATTAATTGCCCCAAAGTTGGAAACAATGCCCCAATTTTCAAATTAATGTCCTAAAAGAAAAACTTTGCCCCCAATGATTAAAATTTTTCAATAAAAGACCTTAGGTGGTTAATAGTGAAGCCTTAGGCTGAAAAAAAATGAGTGATCAATGGGGCAAACCCTATTTATGATTATTTTTACCTGTTGGTAACTTTCAAAAAAAAAGTTGGAATTCAAAAAGAAAAAAAAAGGAAACTTTTTACCTTTAAAAGGTCCAAGAAAAGAAGGAATTTCTTCCAAAAAAAAAAATAAAAAAAATTTTTTCCAAATATCTGAAAAGTAATAAAAAAAAGTCAAAAAAAAGAGAAAATAAGTTTTCTTCATTAAAAGTAAAAAAATTGCCTTTGGTTTAAATTTTTAAAATAAAAGAATAAAAAAAAAACTTTGCAAAAAAAAAAAAAAGGGGCATAAGGTTTTGGTTTTTAAAAGAAAAAAATTCTCAAAGGTTTTCTTAAAAATTTTCAATGAAAAAAGGGGAAGAATTTCCCACATTAAAAAATTAGCCAAAAAAAAAAAAAATTCAGGCTACGGTTTTCAAAACTTGATTTTCAAGTTTGTGTTTAAGTTTTAGGATCACCTGCTCAAAGGAGCGTCATCCTATTTGTTTAAGTTTTAGGATCAATTGCTCAAAAAAAAGCGTCATCCGTCTGTTTAAGTATTAGGGTCACCCGCTCAAAGGAGCGTCATCCTACCTTTCAATCTTTAGGATTATATGCCCAAAGGAGCATCAACCTATTTCTTTAGCATCAGGATAGTCTGCTCAAGGGAGCGTTGTTTTTTTTTTTTTCAATCTTTTAGGATCGTATGCTCAAAGGAGCTTCATCCTATTCTTCAAATTGAGAATCGCCAACTCAAGGAAGTATTGTGCTGCCTTGTCAAGTTGTGAGTTTTAGGCCAGCTCAAGGAGCGCCTTAACAAGTCGAGTGTCAGCTCGAGAAGCGCACTAATGTTAAAACCAAACGCCAGTTCATAGGGTACGTTTGAACCAAGTTTCCAAAGTTTTCAAAAAAAGCTTGAAGTCCATCCAAGTTTTCCAAAGAAAGAAAAACTTGAAGCCCATCCAAGTTTTCAAACCAAGTTTTCCAAAAAAGAAAAAAACTTGAAGCCCATCCAAGTTTTCAAACCAAGTTTTCCAAAAAAAAAAAAAGAAAAACTTGAAGCCCATCCAAGTTTTCAAAGCAAGTTTTCAAAAAAAAAAATGCTTGAAGCCCATCCAAGTCTCCCAAAAAAGAAAAAAGTCTGAAGCCTATTCGAGTTTTCCAAAAAAGAAAAACCAAGTCCCTAAGTGGATCAGAAAAAAAACCAGTTCCCCAAGTGGATCAGAAAAAAGAAAAACCAAGTCCCTAAGTGGATCAGAAAAAAACCAGTTCCCCAAGTGGATCAGAAAAAAAAAAACCAAGTCCTCAAGTGGATCAAAAAAAAAAAAGGCCAAGTCCCTAAGTGGACTGAAATTCACAAATCCCTTAGTTTAGACTCGACAGATAGTCTAGTACTGACCAAACACAAAATCCATCCTTTAGAGATGGTGAACCAAACACAAAATCCATCCTTTAGAGATGGTGACCAAATACAAAATCCATCCTTTAGAGATGGTGATCAAATATAAAATCCATCCTTTTGAGATGGTGATCAAATTCAAAATCCATCCTTTTAAGATGGTAGCCAAATTCAAAATCTATCCTTTTAAGAGGGTGATCAAGACAAAATTCAGAAACACGTCTACTCAAGATGGTGATCATGACAAGATTCAGAAACACATTTACTCAAGATGGTGATCAAGACAGAATTCAGAAATCCATCCATTCCAGATGGTGACCATGACCAAATGACCAAACCAAAGCCCGTAGGTCCGGCAAATGACCAAATTAAAGCCCATAGGTCCGACAGATAACCTAGTAGTATCAGTCTTTTTAGTCTAGGCCCGACAGATGGCCTATCTTTTTTCTAAAGTCTAGACCGACAGATGGCCTATCATTTTCAAAATCTAGGCCCGACAGATGGCCTAGCAAATTCCAAATCTAGACCCACAGATGGTCTATAAATCTAGGCCCGACAGATGGCCTATCATTTTTCAAAATCTAGGCCCGACAGATGGGCTATCTTTTTTCCTAAATCTAGACCCGACAGATGGCTATCATTTATTCTAGGCCCGACAGATGGCTAGCAAATTCCAAAATCTAGACCGACAGATTCTATAAATCTAGGCCCGACAGATGGCCTATCATTTTTTCAAATCTAGGCCCGACAGATGGCTTATCTTTTTTCTAAATCTAGACCCGACAGATGGTCTATCAATCTAGACCCGACAGATGGTCTATAAATCTAGGCCCGACAGATGGCCTATCATTTTTCAAAATCTAGGCCCGACAGATGGCCATCTTTTTTCTAAATCTAGACCCGACAGATGGTCTATCAATCTAGGCCCGACAGATGGCCTAGCAAATTCCAAAATCTAGACACCACAGATGGTCTATAAATCTAGGCCCGACAGATGGCCTATCATTTTTCAAAATCTAGGCCCGACAGATGGCCTATCATTTTTCAAAATTTAGACCCGACAGATGGTCTATCAGTTTTCTAAGTCTAGGTCCGACAGTTGACCTAGCGAATCTCAAAGTCTAAACTCAACAGATGGTTTAGCACAAGATAAAAATCTCTTATAAAATTTGGGAGGAGAGAAACTAAGCAAAAATTGGTTATCTTTTTGTCTTTGTGGCAAAAGTTTTGTTCAAACTTTACCACAAAGAGGGGCAGCTGTAGACACCCAATTTTTTGCCCAATTAATTAAAGCTTAAATTTATAAAGTTAGTTAAACAGAATCTTTATTTTTGTTTAATTAAACTCATTTTTCCAAAGCCTTAATTAAGTATTGATGAAGTTGGCTAAGTGATCAAGGCACAGGCCAAATGGCCTGTTGGTTAAATACATTGACCCAAACACACACCCAAGCTCAAGGAACCAGGTTCAAACCTAGCAAAGGCAAATTTTTTCCTTTTTATCATCTCATTTTTTTTTTTTTTTTGCCTTTGCATCTTCCTCAAAGTGACTTTTTGCCTTACTTTGCATCAGTTTTTAACTGACAAAACATCATTAATTGTTGAAATTGATGAAGCAATTGCAAAGTAGTTATGGAATATGAAAGATTAGTGCACAATTCATGTGAAAAAACAACCCAAAAGTCACAAAATTCGTGCTAAAAAATTTGGAAAAAAATGCAATTTATAAAGCATTCAATTCCACATGAATGAGGAGTTACAAGAATTGGAAAAATTGGACAATTAATCTACCCACATTGAATGATTTGATAAAGAATATGAAAGATTAATCATCAATTCATCAGTTGGGAAACAAATTAATCACGAATTTTCGAATTAAATTCGTGAAAAATAAAGAGGCAAAAATCGATTCGTTTTCGAAACTGTACGAAACGTAAAATTGAGCTTGCAACCTATAAATAGGGGGTCCTAGGATCAAAAGGCACAAGTCAATTTCAAAGAAACACACACATAACAATATCAATTTGAGATTTTCGAATTTAGAGTTTAGGATTCAAATTTTGCAAATCCGAAGTGATTTGATCAAATTTGGATCAAATTGAGTGTTTTATTAGTGTTATAAATGAGTTTTGATTATTTTAGTGTACTTGGATTGGATCAAATTAATCAAAATCATCTCTGCAAATTTTCTTTTTATTTTTTTAAAACGACCGCCGGCGACCACCACCTCGAACCGCCGTCCACGGTGGATCTGGGCGCGATCCACCACCGCCACCAGCTGCGGCTCCCCCACAGGTGTCGGGCCGACAAACTCTCAGCCGCCGACGACCACCAGAGCCGCGGAATCCTCCTCGAAAGGTCGCGACTTCGTCTTCTTCGCCCGATCGGGTCGGATCCGACCCGAAATTTGACTCGAAAATCCGAAGTCGAACCCGCCCCTGGTCAACGGTCAACGGTCAGCCCAGATCAGACGGCCCAGATTCAATCATCCAGATCAGACGGTCTAGATTTGATCAAGCAGATCAGACGGCCCAGATTCAATCATCCATATCAGACGGTCTAGATTTGATCAAGCAGATCAGCGGCCCAGATTTAATCATCCAGATCAGACGGTCCAGATTTGATCATCCAAATTCGACGGCCCAGATTTGATCAAAGTGATCAACGCCCCAGATCGAGTCAATGATATCAGACGGCTAGGATTGGTCTTCAGATCAGACGATCCAGATCGCGTCCGCTCCATCCAACGGTCCAGGTCAATCCGTATTATTTTATTATATAATTAATTTCGGAAAATAGTAAAAAATATTAAAAAATTTATAAAAATTCATAAAAAATTCAGAAAAATCAGAAAAAAAATCAAAATAATTATTTTTTATATAAATTTATTTTTTATATTTTTGAATATTTTTAATATGTATTTATACATAAATTGCTTTAGAAATGCATATTTAATGCGAAAAAATAATTTTAATATATTCCGAATATGTTGTGAATTTATGTGATGATTTCAAAAAAAAAATAAAAATAAAAATAAAAAAATAAATAGAAATAATAAAATTAAATAAAAATGATAAAATGAGATTTTCCAAAACCAAATTTTTTTTTAAAAAAAAAAATGATTTTTTGGGCTCAGAAAAATTGTATTTTCATGAAATGAAAAATCAATTGATTAGATCATAGGATCATCAAAAAATGATTTTCATAAAAATTTAAAATTTAATGAACTTAAAGTGAGAAAAGTTCAAAAATAAAATTGATCAACAAACTAAAGTTCTTTCCAAAAGAACTACGTTTTGTCTGATCTCAATTAGCGAGTACGTAGGCACCTGTGGGGCGACATTAAAAATGAAAAAATGTTTTTGTTTTTTAATAATATTGTGAAAAAATATTTTGTAAATATAAGTTTTTTTGTTAAAAAAAAGGAAATATATTTGTTGATATTGATATTCTAAAAAAAAATGAAGAAAAGCGTTTAAAAAAAATGAATGATTTGACTTGTAAATATTTCTGTTATAATATATTATTTGAGTTTTTTTTTTTAGCATGAAAAGGATAAATTATAAATTTAAAATTCCAAAAGTGGTAACCATTTGGTTTTAATAGGTTAGCCCCCGAATCCATGATATCTGGTTTTAAAAGTTTGGTTTTTAAATCAAATTTTCGCAGACTAGTAGGTAAGTTAGGATCAACCGACCCATTGATCCTAGCTTTTTATTTTTTTTTTCCGATTTATATCGGGTGGCGACTCTAAAAAATTTTCAAAAATTAAAAATTTCTTTTAACCCCTAGTCGAGGATTCATGTTAAATGGGTTCGGGTTTAATGTGAATCGGGTTAGGAGAAATGAACCAGATAGTGGAAAAAATCCAGGCTCGACAATGATTATACCTTAAATGAACTCCCCAAAAATTTATACATTTTGCTATAATTTACCCTTTCCATTTTAAGAAGATTTCTATTTTTTTTTTCTTTTAGTCACACTATTTGAGTAAGTGCTTTATAGATTATGTATCTATTTACAAAAAATATTTCTTCAATCATAGAAATATATTCAATAAAGTACCAAGAAATCCTTAATCTATAAGCATAACACCTTAAAGCTATAAAAAAGAAACACTAATAGCTAAAGAAAATTAAATGAATGAACAAATTTGGTTTTTCATCCACAAAAGAATACTTAACTTCACAAGGAGCCAATTAAAAAAGAAAATAAATTTATGTCACACCAACAAACAAATAAAAGGCAGATTTGTTTGGTTTATCTTATTTTTATCTGTTTGATATTGTTTTGGCATCTACTGAATCAAATGTGTTTGTTAAGAAGTAGACCATTAAAAAGCAAAGATAAAAATATAAATATGCCCTCCTTTTATAATGAAATACCTAATAGACTCCTATCAAGTTATAATTATTTACCTTTTACTACTTTAATCTTTTTCTTTTTTTTTTTCCTTGTTTTGTAGGAATACCAATTACAATTTTTGTTTTAAATTTATAAAATACATATTTCAAACCCTCTTATCTTAAAAGAATATGAATTTTCACATTCTATCAGTTCTTACACCTTAATCACTACCTTTATCATAATTATGAAATAAGAAGAGAGAAAAAATATAGAAAAGTTTTCTTTATACCAGACTTCAAATGAGAGATAATATGCCTAACTCTACCTCCCTTAAAAAAAAAGAAAAAGAAAAAGACAACCCAAATAGAATATATACCTTCAACACATATTTTAGGGATTTTAATCATTGCAAAAACTTCAATAAAAAAATTAGACTTAGGCTTCTCTAATATATTATTGCACCTCTCTAATTAATTGTTGTTTCTTTCATCTACTGTATAAAATGGTTCAAGCGAAAGACTAAGCTTTTATACACTATGGAGAGCTTCTATGGTCTCATTGATAGAATTGATCAGTCAACCATCTAACTTTTAAAATAAGTATAGTATTGAAATACTAACTATTTTAGTGGTTCGATCACGGTTGAGTATGGTGTGAATAGTTGGATATTCGATAAGATCAATCCCATCGAAATTAATGGCGGTACCATAGAATTTTCCATACACTATGGTGTGACTACCATGCAAAAAAAAAAAAAAAAAAAATTTATCATAGGGATTACTAGTCCCTTCAAAAAAGGAAAAATTCCTTGGCATAAGTTATCGTAGGGCTTTAAGCTTTGCTTCCAATTCTTGGCGCTATTAAGTAGGTCATCCCTTTGAAAAACTAAGGGTAGGGATCTCCCCTTTATGGTAAGGACACATACGCCTTCAAAAATTAGCTAACATGTGTCAATGCTATGGAAGGGATGTATGTCCTTGTAAAAAATGACATATGGCAGGGACACCGTCCCTTTCAAAAATGACTTTTTGAAAAAAAAAAATCATTAATTGAGTAATATTACAACAAATAATTATAATATCCACTTAATTATTTAATCCTGACCATTAAACAACATATAACAATGACAGTTTTCAATCATAAGTGTCTACAACGCAATACTAAAACTGTAATGTAACACCAACATCACAAAGTTTAAAACCATTGCCAAATAACAATATACCACCATGTCTTTAGCACCATCATCCAAAACCACCATAACGCAACCACAAGAGTCTAACCCACCATCCTCACCATCATCATACAACAAAAAAAAAAGTCAACAAATAACCTTTGAAACCAACATTGAAAAGATAAAGAAAAAAGTAAAAAGGGACTAATTTGCACCCTACAACTAGACCCATCAGGATGATCTTCTCAAGGCCTATACACACCATCTCATCAATATGGATTGACAATCACACCATCTCCTCGGTATGGTCTAACAACCATTAGTGTTGAGCAAGTTAAAGACATAATATTACTAGTGCTTTGGGAAGCAAAGAATGACTGTGAACTTTGTCCTCTCGATGATCCTCTAAAATTTTGTAACATAGGAAACATATAGAAGAAAGGAAAGGAGGATTGTCCTTGTGAATGGAACATTGGCATATGCCCCATTTGTGAACCAGGCATCTGTACCATCGGTCCTACCGGCATTAGTGTACTAGAAAACACTTCATTGTTGTTTAATTTGGTATGTGGGAGAATGCTACTCGAACCATCCCCCCATGAGTTTGGTCCATAACCAAATGAACAAAATTGATGCATAAATGTTGAGTGGCTCATAGCAAACCACTGGCAATTCTATCGCTTAATCTCATGGTCTCGCTTCATATCCTAATTTTGCCTTTTCAGCATCTATACCTCCTTACGTAAGCTCTTAATCTCCTCATCTGTGTTTTTTGGTGACAAATCATTAGTCATACTTTATGCACTTTCATGGTGGTTTGGGACGACTATGACCCATACCACACATATATCCAGGTCTATGACCAAGTACCTCTCCCAAGATGGCTACCTTGGATACTTCCTTTACACTTTCTTCCACAATGGCACGATCATACTTACCTTTCTTTTCTATCATCTTTCCTACAAGGAGAAAAGAATAATAATTAACAAGTGTTATTGAAGATATTGTGTAGGTAAGTTAAGAAATAATTTTAAATTAATAAAGTTTAAACATACATGTGTAAGGTGTGCCTTTAGATTGAGCTAAGTATGAGATCCATCTTGATACTGATGCATAAGTTCAAACAATTTGATTATACCACATTTCTATGATTGAAGAATGAATAGAAGAAAATTAAACTTAAATTTTACAATATATACTTTATAAATATCATAAAATTTGTCTCAATCCAATCAAGTGTAGTTGTGTCTCGAGCTCTATGCTCACAATGGACAAAATCTATTGTTGTTCTTTGCAACTTATTGTGTATGATAATAATAATGCTATGCTATTGAATTTAATTTATGTCATAATATTCCTTCGTTGAAACCGAGATCTAAATTCCTTAGTACTACACTTTTCAATAGTTTAACAAAAAAAAAAGCTAATTTTATATATAAATATTTTAAGAATGAGTGACTAACACTTAGAAATGCAAATATTTTGTCCTTTAGCGTTTAATAATTTATTCCAAATATGTCGACATCTCTATGGGAAGGGTTTACTCATGCCATACCATGCCTTGCCTGCCTCAAACTGATTCGGTAGATCAACTCAAATGGCCAGGGTTAAACTACCAAAGAACCCATCTAGGTAGCTTAATAAATTAAAAGCTAATGCAAAAAAAAAAAATGAAGAAGAAGAAGAAGAAGAAATAAGGCTTAATATTTAGACTATTTTTAATGAGAACAATACACAACAGAAAACTTACCATGAATTATGCCAACTGATGACATTAGTTGATATTATCTAGATGACTATGTTCATGAGTTTTCAGTTTCATATTCCAAAAAGCAAGTCTTCTCATCTCCTTGGTCAACAAACTCAAATTTTCTTAGTACTTCCAATGAGGCATTCTTTTTCTATATGGTCTGTTTTAATTGTTGTATATTCTAGTTTCCAAGGCACACACATGGTATGGTTTCTAAGCAATGTCCAAATGATCTGTTTGTTGATTTAAAGTGCAGCCTCTCTTTTAATATCACTCAATCAACTAAACTAGTGACATGGAATTTGACTTATAATTGTTGGGATGGTGCTGAATGCGATAAAACCATATAAATCTTTAATTCTCATTTACGACTTTTTCTTTTAATGATCCCACGAGTGGAAATGAAAAATGTTTTTATAGAGGTCAATCAAATATTTATTTATTTATTTTTATTGATTAGTGAACTATTGATCATGCTTTTTCTCTATGTACTTTTTAAAACTCTTTTTAGTTAAATTGAAACTCCTTTAGAAGCTCAATTTTTAACTGATAATGTATCGGGGATGTGTTTAGTAATAATATATCGGTCAATACCAAGTCGAGTCTACAGAAAGTGAGGACTAGCTATCAACTATATCAGTCCAAACTACAGAAAAATCTTGGAATTCCAATACCTGTCATTGATTAAGTTTAGAGCCAATAGATCTAAACAATCAAATGAATGTATGCTATCAATCAAAACATGCCCAATCCAAAATTGTCAATGGGTTCGGTTTCTAAACAATCAAGCATTAGATAACAACTCCTTTTCCCAAAGCAAGCTATTACCCTAAATTAACCAATTAATGTTCCCTATTTCTAGGAAAGTGATTAATCAAATAATCTATTCAATTACCAAACCTAAGTGAATTCATATCTACATCCCTATGTAATATGTAATCCAAATTATATTTTCACAAAATTGATTAGAAAAAATTTTTCCAATTACAATCCTAATCTATCATGAATTCCAGATCTAATCCAAAATCCTTGATATGTGAAATAACATTAACAAATCGAATACAAACAAATGATCAATCAACAACAGGGATCATCAATCAGATCTATAACTCAAAACCAATTTAAGAACACAAGAAATCAAGCATCAAACATCATCCAACATTTGAATATGAGAAAAAGAACAAAATCACCAGTCAAAGAAATCTTGTTCTTGGAATTCAAATCCAAATAATATTTTCCACTTGAATCTCGATATGGAGTCTGTAAACAAATTAAAAAGTTTGCTACTTTAATGTTCTAAACCTTAATCTATCAAGGAGCTTTGAAAAAGAAGAGAGAAATTGTGCCTAGGGATTTTCCATCTCATGAACAAATAACAACAAGATGAATATATATGAAAGGTTACAGGGGAGTTACGCCAGCATTAAAGGCCGGCGGCCTTAAATTAAATTTGACCGGCCTTTAATGTGAAAATTAATTTCCGAGAGTAGCAATAAATATATGTTGTCTTCAACATCGGCGGCCTTGGTTTCTCCTTGTGCTGGCGTATCTTCAAAATTGCAGAAGCTGGCTTAATTTCTTCTTCAATATGGACAATGTTTGATCTGGCTTTAAAAATTTGCATTCTATGCACGTGCAACATCGGCTCAAAGCCAGCGGTGTAGCCAAGGATTTTGCCGGCATATGTATAAAAATTTGCAATGCTAGTAAAGATTTCTTCTAAGCTGGCAGTGTAGCTTCCTTAATGGCTGGTGTACTTATATTTTTATCCAAAATTGATCAAAACTTCTCGAATTTGCATGTATTAGATTCATAAGTCCTCAATGACCTGAATTAACATAATAAACACACTTAAGTACTATTTCCACTTGGTTTCTATAAAATCTATAACAAATTAATCATGATATTTTTAAGGAAAATTTAGTGAAATACCACTTTATCGACTGTCAAGCTAAAAACCGACTTCCATGGCACTGAGATTTCAATAGCTTGATTGTATAGTAGAGGTTAACATCCTAGCATTAAGATTTCCATAGAGGTTAGTTCATAGTTCAAGAAAAGATGATAGAAAATCCAAAATAGCAAGCCAGCTAACATCCTAGCATAATCTAGGAAGAAAGTTACTAGAAACCATATATATAACTGAGAACATGTAATGCACAATTTTGCATAGCCAAATTCAAACACCTTATCTTTTGGCATGGTAATTTGTAAAATTGGATGACGCAAGTGCTTGAATGAGAATTAAGTCACAAAATTAAATAATTTATCTTTGAATAATGTCACATGCATAACTTGAAAGGTTAGGAGTGTCACAAACGCTAGTTGAGCTAAGAAACATACCTCTTTCACTTGTTGTGCCCTAAAAGATATACTCCCCAATGTATGTGTTTGATCTTGCTTCGACCTATTTTGTTTGTTTGTGGTACATTTTGCATATAAGAAAAAAATATAATGAGATGGTTAATTATTGATATACATTTTATTTTATATGACAAGTAATGTAAAAGGTTACTTGATATATGGGGTTACTTTTGAAAAATTCACCTAACTCTACCCATTCCAATGGATGGTGTTGCAGACATTTAGGTACATGATTAAGGGCATCATCGGGATCATATTCCTTCCAGTGTTTCTTAAAAGAAGCTTCTAGAGCTGAATATGACTTAGTGCTTTTGAGTTGAAGGCAACCCACCAATCATTGTTGCCCTCCCAAGGAGCATGAACATTTTCTTGCCACATCGAAACATTATAAGTCAGATATTTAAAGACTAAAGTTAACAAAAAAGAAGAAGAGTTTTTTATACCATGACTTTACTTATTACTAATTTTCCTAATTGTTCATCTAAAGGATACCATGCTTTTTCCATTAGGTGCTTTAGCAGTCAATGGCAAGTCTTGCCTGATAACAAACTGAAAGTAACTAGCCAACAAATATACATGTTCTCCATCTATAATTTTTCCATCACCCATGTCAACTAGCTCGAGATAGGGATACAGCTTGTTTTGTTTGTAAAACTGCTCAATTGTCTCCCTTGTATAGACACCACGGCCATTGTGTTCGTAATTGGACACATTAGCAATGGATTCATTAGGAATGTGAAGCTCAGCAATGGTTGTAGCTACAGTAGGTGCATCTTATAAAAGATATTTTCTTCAAGAGTATTTCCAAAAATACAAATATATATTTGCACAAATACATTAAAACTATGTAGGTGAAATAGCAATGTTGAGAATGGTCCTATCCATCATCTTCTTCAACTAAATGATCATCATTGAGGCCTCAGTCTTACTCCTAGGCCTTAGGACCAAGTTGCAACATGTTTGTAAACCCTCCTTGCATTTTTTAACCCATAACATGCAAGTGTCCTGCTTAAACAAAAATAAAATTCATGCTTCATAATGAAAGGTATATTGTATTAATGTATCATAAACTTTGGACCAAAACTTAAAGACTCTAAATTACTATATGCTCCATCAAAAATCGAAGTTTTTCTATACTACACATTTTTTTCCTAAACTCAAGTTTATGATTTATCTATGCAAGAGCTAAATATTGATATGCCCCACTTGTTACATCTTACCATTTATTACACTATAACCTCTAAAGTACATTTACACGACTAATATTAACAATAAAGTTCATTCTTTCAACATACTACAGCCTTCAAAGAACATTAACTTGACTAATATTATCAATAAAGTTGATTCTTTCAACTCAGTACCTCTCAATATTTTGTTAAGCAAAAGATAACTTTTGATAACTAGTAATTGTCCAAACAAAGTCATTAAATTTGTATTGTGAATACTATTCAAAGACACAAATGGTGAGTATATTAATAGTTATTGTAAACCCCGGGAATTTTTCACATTAGTACACGACCTTACAATAGATTATATAAATTAGATAATAGATTAACATTTAGATTTTGAATAGATGAAGAATTTAGTAACCGAATAAAGAAATTCATTAACCCTGGTTAATACCAAAAACGAGATTTGTATCTTGAATAACTAATTCAAGATATGATCTAAAATTTAGACCCGAAACCTAATATACAAATAGATTTAAATAGAAAATATGAATATAAGGATTAAATGATTGTTTTTTCCCGATAATGATTCGAGATTAGAATAACGAGTAGTGATGAGTTTATATTTAGACTTAAACCCTAAATTCAAGATTTCTAGTTAAAATTTAAAAGCTACTAATAAGATTTCATGTTTGGTATCAAAACTAGAGATATATATATAGTTTGATTTCTGTATTAAGTCCAATATTACATAAACGACTATTTACGCTTATAAACAGAAAATGATGATCCAAAAATGAACCGTTAAGATTTTAAATATACAACGAAAATATAAACTGATGAATAACTCAAAATCTAAACTCCAAACAAATAATCGGATCACGCTATTGTTCTAAACCGAGTTTTCTTAAGCTATCGGAGCCTGAAACAAAAATTGACCTAACGAGCTTAAGAAATCCAAATCGCGGGAGATAAAATTGTACGAATAAATAACTACGTATATATATAACCTAAATTTATATTATTTGAAAATCTAAGTATTTTGTATAACTTTATACACATTTTTGTACAAAAACTTCCAATTATTAGCTAATCTATACCTGTATAACTCGTTTAATTAACTCAAAACTAAATTAGAATAATAAACTAATATATATATATATATATGTTTGGCTGTTGTTTTCGGTGAAGATTATGTTGAAGAAGAGAGAGCCGGATTTTGGATCAATAATGCAACCAATTGTCAAACCAAGCAACCCAAGGACCAATCACCAAATGACAGCTCAAATCCACATTAAATGTAATGAAAATAACATGTTAAATAAAGCCAAAAACGAAGAAAAAATTCGAGGAGCAGCTACAGCATCATCCTTCTTCTCTCTTATATATATATGTGTGTAATAAAGGACCTTAATGAAGAACAAACAAAACTCATTCATTCCCAAGTCCACAGCACGAAATAAACTCCCAAATATCAACCAAAACGAACTGGAAACAAAGAACAAACAGATTAAAAATATCCAAGTTTAGATCAAAGGAAAAACAAAGCCAAAAACCCTTGAATACGAACTCAAAGGTAAGTTGAGGTAACTCGGGATATTTTCGTTCAAATCTAAGCTTTGTAACTGACTTATAATCATCTTAGGAATGTAATAAACACAATCACAAGCTTCAGATTGCATCAAACAAGCTCCAACGAGGTAATACTCCAAAACCCTAGCTTTATGTTCTAAGAATCGAGATCTATATATATATGTTTTAAACGTGTTGAAAGTTGTTTTATGTCCTTATATTTGATATATAAACACTTAGAAGTAGTTGGAGTATGTTTTTAACGTGTAAAAATCAAAGAACATGAATTGAACCGAGGAGGAAGATCATGAACAATACAACAATGCCTCAAGGCCGACAGTGTAAACGCTGAACGTCGGTAGCTTATATGGATAGGCCGGCGGCTTATAAGCGGCTTACACTGATCAGAGGCTACGTAAAATAATATTTCACGTAAAAATTGAACGTAAGCCGGCTTCCTGGAGATCTACGCCAACGGCGTAGAGTCGGCGTATGTTGAAAGCCGACAGCTTTCAACACCAGTGCACCCGATATGAAATAACTTACAAAATCAATCTTACACCGGCACCTGGGAATGAAGGCTAGCAGCCTTGAGCCGGCTTACAGTCAAAATTTTCCAACGAAAGTTTTTTTCGAACCCAAACAGAAACTATATATAATATATAATATGCCTACTGAGTATATATACATGAGGATGCAAAAATCTATAGATAGTTAGTTTAATACAAATATTTAAGCCTATTTGGATTAATAACTTTTAAAACCCTAGAATTAAGAAAATTATTTAGTATTAATTAATATAGGAATAGTATTAGTCTAATATTTATTTTATCAAAATAAAATAGGTAAGAATGGAAATTTAAATAAACTAATTTCGTGAATAATATGACTCCTAAAAATAACAAAATAATTATGCGAGATAAAATAAGAGAAACACAACAACCCTAAGTATTAATAATTACCAAAATATCGAGTCTAGGACACTAATCACGTATAGGAATTTAGTTAATTTGTATTAATGAATATTTTGTCTTAAATAGGTGACTTTGACTCATTAAAGGATCTACCAATGGATTACTACGACTGAGTCAGTATGAGTAGGTGAGTAATTCAGTTATATTGTACTGGTTGTGATTGTAAATAGTCAAATATATAATGCAAGATAATCAAATGAATGTCTGCTGAAAGTATGATTTGATTTGAGTGTATGATTGTTAAAATATCTTTATAAAAGTGATAATGCAATGATTGATGTTGTGCAGTAGTATAATGGTGATTGTGTCTAATGTATGGTCACTTTGAAATTGATTAAGACCTATTGACTTAACTAAATAATATGAACATGCATTGCACAAATTGCATTATTGCATATATGGTTGTGACAGCCTGCTACGTATTAATATTTCGGATCTCCGTTTTCACTTGGTTGATCTAATGTGTAAGTTCTTCCAAGGTTCTCTTTGGTCTAGCGGTCCTATGAGGAACTAAAAGGCACCGAAGAACTTCGCCCATAGAATCGCCTTAAAATGATTAATACTTAGGGAGTTTCTAAGGGGATTGCAGGAGATGGTTTGTTCAATCAACTATATTCAAAGTGATAACCTTAAAACGAGAAATCGTTGATTCTCCTGTGTACTTAGTCTCTCCTGAGCAGGTGGGTTATTAAGTTTTGGTTCTTCAACCCATTAAAAAGAGGGCGTAAATCTTTTTCCTGTTTGGATTCCAGATCATCCAAACTTGTATCTGTGCATATGGTTGAGTGCTTGCATTGCATATGATTTGTTAATGACTTGTGTGATGTATGGTATGTTTGGTTATTCACTGAGCTGTGGTTTCACTCATACTCCTACAGTCTTTTCAGGTTCACTTTACGACCCTGGTTAGTTACATCTAGGAATATGGCTCCGGTAAGAGCTTTGAAGCTAGAAGTCTACAGATATAGTTTAGTTTGATGTTTATGTACTATTAGATTAGATTATTCAGTTGTGTACTACAAAGGAACTCTATGGTTTGTAATAGTAATGTAATGTCTATTCACTACGTTATTTCTTTCATATATTTGTTATTTCTTATCAAGCAACTAAAAAAATCCTATTGTTTTGAAAACCTGTCATTCTCTGAAGGTAATCTAGTGATAGTATTCAAGTATAACTTATTTACTACTACTAGGGTACCCTCGGGGCATGACAGTTATAGTCATTATCTTATCTTGAATTAGTCACTTATTACTCAATATATAATTTATGATTAGATATTTCTTTATTCTATCCATATAATTTTTTTGCGAATGAGTAATTGTATTAGCATAAATCTTATTTTGCTTTTGTATAAATAAAATTACATTGCAATAGAATCATGATTGTACACAGTTAATTTATAATATAATGAGTTACATATTTTTTACATTATATATATACAAATCATATATTTTTTTGTAATCATATTATAATTGACAGCTTGACTATTGATTGCAACATGAAGAAAATGCATATGAAATCTAACTATCCAATAAATAGAGGAAAGAAGCTGCACTTAAAAAGGAAGCTTGATTTAATAGTTAAACCAATTACCTTGTTGATATTATAGAAGAGAAGAGCGGGTGCCTACAATTGAAGCTAGAGCAAAATAGATGCAAGCAACATGTACAGGGGCAGAGCAACTGGTATAGCAACGGCTGTAGTGGTTAGATAATAAGCTAAATTAGGATTCGACTATTGGAGATACAATAGAAGTGCCTTTGTATGTGAGTTGTGAAGAAGGTGGAGGGAAATTAAAATGTGAAAAGAAAATAAAGCCTAAAAGGAATAGGCAATGTGGGATGTATGTAGGATATATGGAGGGAAAATGAAAATTTAGAAGAAGTATTTGGATAATTACAAATAAAAGATATTATTAAAGTTATTTCACATTAATAAGAAAAACTGCATTTTCAACATGTCGTGTTAATATGCTTAAGGTCATTTTAATTCCTTAAAAATTTATATCTCATAAAAAAAATATTTTTTGTATTGTAAAATATTAAAGTGTATAACTTATATATATTTATGATATGATACACTACACCCCATTAGATTTCATTTCATAATTAATATATTGTTAATTAAAGTGTATGCACATATAATATATAATTAACAAAACAAATCATATTTACATGATGTATATAATATATATATTTAAACAATAATATTTTTTATAAAATGTATTATAGTATAAATTTTATATGGTATTGTGGTACATAGCATATATAAATATGACATATCTACAAGTGTGATATATATATAGTATATATAATAATGTAAATATTGCATATTGTATTTCAAGATACTACTTCAAAATGAAAAAAAAAAAAAAGACAAGAAAGGAAAATAACAATTCCACTAGCCAAGAAAAAGAAAACAACTGTAAAAAATTGTTAACAAATCAATTTTAACTAAATGAAATGAAAAAAATTCTCTCAACAAGATATATTATCAATCCAAATGAATAAAGAAAAAAGCAATAAAACTTCATGAAGAAAAGATAACAAAAAAAAATGGTAAAAAAGAAAACTAGAGCATGAAAAAATATGAAAAGAAGCTTAAATCGAATACTTAAAATTAATCTTCCAATACTTGAATAAAAATGAAAACCTTTGAAGGACTTTGTTAAGTACACATAGATTTCCATGATTACATTATCTTTATAATTCATTTTTAATAAAATTTAAATTCCATACTTCAATTTTTGTGATGGCTTTTTCTTTTATGTCATATTGCAATATGTAACTTCTATATCCATATACACATTTAACTATGCTCTTATCTCTTATATCAAATAGAATTTCATCAAAATGCTATCTTTTACTTTATATATATATGTGTGTGTGTGTGTGTGTAATAATTGTCCATAATTAATGATTTTTTTAATAAGTATCTATAGTAACTACATATTTTATTATGTTGAAACAATTTCTCATAAAATCTTATTGGTTTGTCTTTTTAAAGAATTTAGATGCAATATAGAAATATTTGTATATAAATAATTTTAAAGGATGATTATTATGTGGAGTCTATTCACTTAATAATATGGATGTAGATAAATATTGATTATAATGTTGAAGATACAATAGATAGATAATGACAAGTATATGTGCACATGTAGATTAGCATAGATAGATTATGATAGATATAGATAGAAATAGAGATGATCATGGAGTGATTGGTATTTAATCCATATAAGCATTCATAATATTACCTAAATTTGGAAAAGACCATATAATAAAATCTTTATTAATTTATTCTAATGTATTTAAATGCAACATATGACATATAAGGATTTTTTTCCATGAATAATGGAAAAGTAATTTTCTAAACAGTCTTGGTTTGATAACCTTGTGATTTATACAAGTTATTGTTTTTTTATTAAATTAGTAGCAACATAACATATTTATTGCCATATGGTTATAAAACTATCCAAATAGGCAATTAATTAGTTAGCAAGGTAAAAAATAAAATAAAATAGTTTGCACCATCATTATAGAATCAAATCAATGTTAAAATTTAATTTAACTACTCCTCTTCCTCCATATCCCCATAGTCATCACTTATGTTTGTTTCTTAACTTGGACCAGGAAGTCAAGCTAATTGACCTAAATCTATGAAAATACAATTAATAGGAATCATCCAAGATAAACTTATATCTTGTTACAATGCTTTCTTAGTTCATAGCTTATATGTTATGTCTTCATCAACCTCATCATTTGGTTAAAACAATCCTCGATGATACAAATGTCAATGGTTGACCTTCTGTACGACTCTCCAATCACCACTATGCCTTTTGGGGTCCTTTAGATAAAAAACTTGTTAGCATATATCAGCAAGTACATAGGGATCATCATCGTACCATGTCCTAGATATCATTATGCTTATCATATCATCATTTATAATCTTTGGTTTGTCACAATGTGTGTCAAACCACTTGCATTTGAATAGGAATACTAGTAGATGTCTAGCATACATCAATTGTATAACATCAATAAGTAAGCCATAAAAGAAAACTTTACTTCCATCATGCTCCCCCACAATAGAGACCCCACTATTTTGAGTTTTTAAGCCGGCTCCTCAAGATGTAGTAATAAATCTGACCATATTCATTATACACCCATTATAAAACTTTGCATGACCATTTGGACCACAATAAAGGGCCTCTAAATCATTTGATATTTTTGTACCCCTATAATCTTTTAGTTGCATTATCTGCACACAATCACATCAAATAATTACCCAAGAGTAATGGTATGCTTAAATGCATGACTTTTTAGAACTATAATAATATGCTCATCTTACTTTTAAACTTGTTTGGAAAACGTGCTCAAGGTATTTAACAAATATTTCTAACACCATGTGAAATCATCTTCTTTAAATTGACTATATATGGAGACATTAAATTAGAAACAATATCTACAATTATGAATGCACATTTAAATGGAGGTAAATTATTAAGAATTACCATACGTAAGGTTTAACCTCTTCACGATTGTTCAATATGGTCCAGTGCATCTTATTCATTTCTTCATCCATTTTATCATGGGTACATGCACCTATGAGGCATAATTGTTGAGTAAATATTCACATATTAAACTTTTTTGAAGACAAATTTGGGCCATACCAAAACCTAAGATGTATGTTCAACCAGGTGTCCATATTATCGTAATACATGGAGCAAAACAAAATGTTTTCTCGAACAACATAGGCTTTTGGTGTTAAGCCCTTTGGCCTAGCCCTATTCTTAGCAGGCCCTTTCAAAATGCCTAGATACCTCTCTATAAGGTACATCCATATATATTGCATTGGATCTCAAATAAGTGCTTCTCTTGGAAGATGAACTACCAAATGAGTCATGATATAAAAAAAAATGTAGGTGGGAAAATCTTCTCTAGCTTACATAAGGTGATGGCTATACTGTGCTCCTTAGAGTTCAAGATATCCACTCACACCTCCTTTTCACATAATTCTCTAAAAAAAAGGGACACTTCATAAATTGTGTCATAAATTTCACAACGAAGATACCCACATAAAATAACTGGAAGAAGGCATTGAAGTAATACCTGACAATCATGGCTCTTCAAACCTTTAAATGTTGATTTCGATTGTCCCAAATGTGATGATATGTTGGAAGCATGCCAATCTGGAAGTTTCACATCTTTGACTAAACGAAAAACCTCTTTCACATAATGAAATCGCAATGTTTATTATGTAGGTGGCTTCATAATGTGACCACCTCAAGTAGTAAGATTTGGTTCAGGGCGAATCCCCATCTATTGTAATGTAATTCAAGACTTATCAGTGTCTTTGGACGTACCCTTAATATTAAATAATGTTCCTACCAAGCTATCACATATATTCTTTTTTATATGCATGACATCAAGATTATGTCTCACTTGCAACTCCTGCCAATATGGTAATTGCCAAAGAATATTTTTCTTACTCAAATTGGTTCCATCATTATTTCTCCTCTTCCTTATACTAGAAAATGACCTCTTAAAAACCACATTTTCATAATTAGATAGTTGCAGCAAAAGTTCATCGATTGATAATATTTGAGGTCTTTCCTTCTTTTTAACTTCCCCATTAAAATCCTGTGCATTGCGAATAGGGCATGCTTTATATCCTTTAGTAGTTCATCCTAAAACATCATTGTACAATTAAAAATCATGATTTGTTCAAAGTAATGCAGCTTGCATATAGAATGTGGATAATGATACATCATCAAAGGTACGCACCCTGCTTATCCATAATTCCATCAACTCCTCAATGAGAGGTTGAAGAAAAACATCGATTTCTTTGCTTAGTGATCTTGCTATAGGAATCAATGAAGACATAAACAAATATGGTTCTTTCATACATTTTCATGGGGGAAAATGATAGGGAAAGACGATTACTGGCCATAAACTATACGTGATGCTCATATTGCCAAAATGATTAAAACCATCAGTTTCTAGTGCCAGGCGCACATTTCAAGCCTCCATTCCAAACTCTAGGAACTTACTATCAACGCGCTTCAATTCTTCAGTCCAATAAATGCCTTAAAGTGTTTTCCTCAAGAACATGTCCTTCCTTATGCACCTCATTTTTGGAGTTGTCTAGTGACACATGAACAAACGTTGGAGCTCAGGCATTAGTGGAAAATGCCTTAGAATCTTTACTGCAACTTTCTTCTTATGTCTACCAGTAGTTTATTTCCATTGTGGTTCATTGCACCTTAGGCAACAGTTTAAATCCTTAAACTTCTTTTTAATCAAAATACAATCATTTCAACAAGCATTAATCAAGTTCGCATCCATTCTAAGTCTTTTTAACATACTCCGACAATCATAGTAAGTAGATGGCAAATTCTCACCCTCAAGTAATATGCTTTTTACAAATGATAACCAATCATTAAAACTTTTCACCAACTATCGACCATCGACCTTTAAATTCATCATATGAATGACTACTATTAGAAGAGAAAACTTTATGAACCTAGGATACACTTCACGCTTTGCATCCTCAAATACACTAGTCTAGTTACTATGATCATCCTCTTCTCCTCCTTTACTATATGAAGCATCATCTCCACTTTTTGCATGATCACTAATCATGTCTTGCAATAGATAATTATCCATTACATCCTCAAATGCTGGACCATCATTTCCTACATCTTCATTGATAGTACCGACTTCTTGTGCAACTAGTTCAAATTGATGTCTTGATTCTTCAGCATGATAAACCCAAGTATTGTAACTCCATGCCATAACTTTACAAAACATATGACGATGAATAACCCATAGGTTGTGCCACTCAGGTTGGGATTAATTATTAAATCCTTAAATTGAATAACACATTAGCAAGATTAGGTATAAACATATAGAATTAAATGTGGAAGCATACTCGAATACCTAATATGGAAGGCATACGGAATCCCTTGAATTTAGAGGGCTTAGTCCGCCAAGTCAATATATAACATTTAAGAGAATTCATTAGGCTCTCTCTATTCTCTCTGGTGATGGGATGTCAAAAGAGTAATGTGGCACATATGACTTGGGGATCACAACCATATTTTTATATGTGTCCTTATTTATTATTTTCTATTCTGCCCATTATAAAATAGGAAACTACATATCTATTTTATGCACATAATATTCCGTACTTAATATATATGATGTATTTAAAGTTCATAACTTTATTATATCACTTTATTTGGACTTTATATATTACAATAGCCTTATTACACAATTAATTTAATTCACACATATAAGCCCACAAAATTTGGTTTATTAAAAAGAAACCTAACAATCTCCCACTTAGGCTATATGTGTGTGATCTTATAATTGTGTATAAACTATATGAGTACTCAAAATTTTGCTATCTCTATCAAATGCATCTTGAAACAATCCAGTCCATCAATAATATCAATATAGGACCAAAGCAGGCTTTGTCACATATGTTGTAATTAACCCTTCAATGATCACATATATCAATATAATTAAATGACATAAATCAAGTATGGATGTGTAGCATGAAAATTACATGTGACGTGATTCAACATGTCTATTTCCATCTAGACCAACCTTATACTTTATGTTGTAAAAGTCTAGATTTCAAATTTGAATAGGGAACTTTATAAATGGAATTAACTTGATTACTTTATAACTAAAAACTTTAACCATAATTGTATCATAGTTTGCAGATAAAACAATATGTCTATAATAATGAGCAATAGTTTAGAACAAAAACTCCTACTAAAATTAAACATCCTGAAAATTCATAAAACCCATATGAGCGATATGCTCATGAAAGAACTTGGGTAGTAAACCTTGAATAAGCAAATCCGCAACCATGGAGTTTGTTCCAATGTGCTCTATGGACATCTGTCCATTCTGAACTCTTTCCTTCACAACCAGGAACTTAATATCAATATATTTTGACTTCGTCAAGTTCCTATTGTTGTTGGAATACAACGTTGTTGATTTATTATCACAAATTATCTTTAGTGGTCTTTCAATATTACTTATAATGCATATCGTAGTGAAAAAATTTTGCAGCCATATTCCATGCTAGGATACCTCACAACATGATATAAATTCTATCACCATAGTGGAGTAAGCTATAAGTGTCTACTTAGTACTTTTCTAAGAAAATGCTCCTTTAATAAGAAATAAGTATATCCTAATATAGATCTTAAGCTATCTTGGTATCCAGTGAAATTAGAATCAGAATACCCAATGATCTCTAGCTGATATGATTTCCTATATGTAATCATGTAGTCCTTTATTCTCTACAAATATTACAGAACTCTCTTGGCTGTTTTTCAATGATGCACCCTAGGATTACTCAAATATCTGCCCAACATTGCAACAACGTACGCAACATTCAGACATGTACATACTTGAGCATATATAAGGCTCCATAAGCATAAGGGACCTTTTCTATCTCTTTACTTTCAAGATTGTTCTTGAGAAATTGGCTTAAACAGTGTCACCTTTAATAGTAGGGGTACCTCCTGGTTTACAGTCCTTCGTGCTAAACCTTTTAAGCACTCTCTCAATACAGCTCTTTTGTGATAATCCAAGAATACCTTGTTAACGAACGTGATGTGTCTGGATTTCTAATACAAAAGAAACTACACTTAGATCTTTCATTTTAAAATTTTGTGATGGAAATCTCTTGGTTTCACATAATAGGCTCATATTATTTGTGGCAAGCAATGTGTCATCCATATATAATACCAAAAAAAATAAATTTGCGCTCACTTAACTTGTGGTATACACAATTATCTATAACATTCATCTCAAAACCGTATGAGACGATGATTTGATGAAATTTGTGAAATCATTGTCGAGATGCTTGCTTAAACCCATAGATGGATTTCTTTAACTTGCAAATCATTTTTCTCTAAATCTCCTGATTCAATGTTTTTTGGTTGCATCATATAAATCGTTTTATCAATTTCACCATTGGGAAACGTTGTCTTTACATCCCTCTAATGTAACTTAAGATCAAAATGTGCTACAAGTGCTATTATAATCCATAAGCGCCTTTCAAAGAAATAATAGATGAAGTATCTTTACAATCAATGCCTTTCTTTTTAGTGAAGACCTTGGCCATAAGAAGCACCTTATAACTCTCTATATTACCTTTTGAATCCCTTTTGGTTTTAAATATCCAAATATCCGCTTGCAACTAATGGGTTTTGTACCTTTAGGCAATGGTATAAGGTCCCAAAACATCATTATCCTTTATGGACTTCATCTCTTCCTTGATGACATCTATCCACTTTTGAGAATCAAAACTTTCCATAGCTTGACATAAGTTGATTAGATCTTCTTCCATCATTCTAATGACATCCTTATGCTATTGGAGAAATATAACATAATCATTTGAAAATTGCACTTCTCCTTTCTCTTGTGGATCTTCTCAATGGCCTTGGGTCTTGAGGAATTGAAGTTTATTATTTTGGAATTTGAATAGGAGTTATTTATGTTGCTGTAAACCTCGGGAATTCTCCACATTAGCACATGACCTTACAATAGATTATATGAACTAGATAATAGATTTAGATTCTAATTAAAGTCTAAGAATAGATCAATAACTAGAAATTGATTAGATAAAGGATTTAGAATTTGAATAAAGAATTTCTTCAAGACCCGAAACCTGATATACAAATAGATTTAAATGGAAAAATAGGAATATAGAGATTAAACGATTGTTTTTTATTTCGATAATGATTTTAGAGTAGAACAACGAGTAGTATTGAGCTTATATTTAAACTTAAACCTTAAATTCAAGATTCCTAGTTAAAATTAATAACTACTAGTAAGATTTCATGACGGGTATTAAAACTAAAGATATATATATGGTTTAGTTTTCGTATTAAGTCCAATACTACGTAAACGAATATTTACGCTTATAAATAGAAAACGACGACCTAAAGATAAACAGTTAAGATTATAAATACCCAACGAAAACATAAATTGTTGGATAACTCAAAATCTGAACTCCAAATAAATAATTGAATTACGCTATTAATCTAATTCGAGTTTTCTTAAGCTATTGAAGCCTAAAACAAAAATTGACCGAACGAGCTTAAGAAATCCTAATCGCGGGAGATAAAATTATACGAATAAATAACTACATATATATATAACCTAAATTTGTATTATTTGATAATCTAAGTATTTTGTATATTTCTATAAACATATTTTTGTACAAAAACTCCCAAATATTAGCTAATTTATACCCGTATAACTTGTTAAATTAACTCAAAAATTAATTAAAAAATAATATATATATATATATATATGTGATTCGGTGCATTTCGGTAGAATTCGAAGAAGGAAAAGAGGAGCCGGATTTGATTCAATCATGCACCAAATAGTCAACAAAATCAACCTCCACACCAATCAAACAATGCCAACACACACTAGCATTTATGAGGATGACAATAACAGATTAAATGAAGAGAATATTGGAGGAAACCTGGAAGAAAAACGTAGCCGCAACCTCTCCTTCTTCTCCTTCTATATATATGTATTCAATGCTTATAATGGAGAAAAGACAAACCTCACCAATTTCTCAAACTTCCCCAGCATGAATCCACTTTCAGATAACAAACAAAACAAACCAAAAACAAAGAATGAACAGAACAAAACAATTAAGATCGGATCAAAGGAAAAACAAAACGAAAACCCTTGAATACGAGTTCCAAAGGTAAGTTGATGAAGTTAAAATGATTTTATTTCAAATCTAAGCTTTATAACTGACTTCTAATAATCTTAGGAACGTAATAAACACAACCACAAGCTTCGGATTTTATCGGACGAGCTCCAACAAGGTAAAAATTCGAAACCCTAGCTATGTGTTAGTAAAAATCGAGATATATATATATATATATGTTATTAGACGTGTTCAAAATTATTTTATGACTTTATATAAGCTATATAAACACTTAGGAATGGTTTGATAATGTTTTTAACGTGTAAAAATTAAAGAACATGAATCGGACAGAGGAGGAAGATGATGAATAGTACCGACACTGCCTCAAAGCCGGCAGTGTAATCGCTCAACACCGGCGGCTTACAAGGATAGGTTGGCGGCTTAGAGGCAGCTTACACTCATCAGAGGCTACGTAAAATAATTTCCACGTAAAACATGAACGTAAGCCAGCTACCTGGAGATATACGCCGACGGCGTGGGACCGGCGTACGTTGAAAGCTGACAGCTTTCAAAGCCGGTACAACAAATCTGAAATATTTTGTAAAACCAATTTTACACCGGCACCTGGGTTTGAAGGCCGACGGCTTTGAGCCGGCGTACAGCCAAAATTTTTTAACGAAAACATATTCTGAACTAAACCGAATATATATATATATATATATATATATACAATACATCTATTTAGTATATTATATGTGTATATATATAACCATATATAATTTATTGCTTAGACAAGTAAGTTTAAATAATTAAAATATTTAGATTAATATCTAATTTTCCTAAAACCCTAAGATTAAGAAAAAGATATTTAGTATTAATAAAAAGTTAGTGTTAGTCAAATATTTGTTCTAATTGGATAAAATAGGTAAGAATGGAAATTGAAATAAGCTAAATTTTTGAATAATGTGACTTCTAAAAATAACAAAATAAATATAGGAGACAAATTAAGAGAAACACGATGACGCTAAGTAATAATAAATAACTATAATTTTCTACATTGAGATCAACATAGAATAACTTAAAACTAGTAATAGTCAGTATCAAAACATAATAAAAATCAAGTCTTGAACACCAGCCACGTATAGAAATTTAGAATATGTAATTCATATTGATGAATATTTTATTCATCTTAAATAGGTGACTTTGATACACTAGAGGATCTACCAGCTGATTACTACGACTGAGTCAGTATGAGCAGGTGAGTAATTAAGTCATATTATACTGTTTATGCTTATAGGTAGCTGAAAGTGTAATGTAAAGATAATTAAACGAATGTTTGAAAGTATGTTATGATCTGATTGTATGATTGTTAAGATATCCTTATAAAAGTGATGATGAAATGATTTGATGTTGTGAAGTAGTATAATGATGATTGTGTGTAATGTATGGTCACCGTGAAAATTGATTAAGAATTATTTACTTGACAAAATAATATGATCATGCATTGCACGAATTGCATTATTGCATATATAATGGTGTGACAGCCTGCTACGTATTAATATTTCGGATCTCTGTTTTCGCTTGGTTGATGTGTTAGTTCTTCCAATGTTCTCTTTGGTCTGGCGGTCCTACGGGAACTAAAAGGCACCGAAGAACGTTGCCCGTAGAATCGCTTTGAAATGATTAATACTTAGGGAGTTTCTAAGGGGATTGTAGGAGATGGTCAGTTTAATCAACTATATTCAAAGTGATAACCCTAAAACGAGAAATCGTTGATTCTCTTGTGTACTTAGTCTCTCCTGGACAGATGGGTCATTGAGTACTGGTTCTTCAACCCTTAAAAAGAGGGCGTAAATCTTTTTCCTATTTGGATTCTAAATCATCCAAGCTTGTATCTGTGCATATGGTTGAGTGCTTGCATTGCATATGAAGTGCTAATAACTTGTGTGATGTATGATATGTTTGGTTATTCACTGAGCTGTGGTTTCGCTCATACTCCAACAGTCTTTTCAGGTTTACGTTACGACCATGGTTAGTTACTTCCAGGAGTATGGCTCCGGTAAAAGCTTAGGAGCTGGAAGTCTACGGTTATGTTTTAGTTTAAATGGTTATGTACTATTAGAATAGATTATTTAGTTGTGTATTTCAGAAAAACTATATGGTTTGTAATAGTTTTGTAATGTTTATTCACTAGGTTATTTCTTTCATATATTTGTTATTTCTTATCAAGCAACTAAAAAGATCCTGTTGTTTTGAAAACCTGTCATTTTCTAAAGGTAATCTAGTGATAGTATTCAAATGTAACTTGTTTACTACTACTGGGGTACCCTCGGGGCGTGACAGTTGCCTTGTTCTGGATATACTTCTTAAGCAATGCCAAGTACTATAACTTGATCATGAATACTGTCGGTAGCAACTAAAGGGATATCAACATGTTTCTCCTCAAGAAAAAATTCCATAACCCTATCTTCTCTAGCAAACTCAATGTCCTAAAAGAACCTAGTATTAATTGTCTCAAATAAAGCCTTAATAGTGGGATCATAAAACTTGTAACCCGTAAATCTTTCAGAGTACATTATAAAGTAATAACTAATGGTCTTAGACATCCCCAAATATGCAAATGTTTTAAACTAGGCTTTTTTTTTTTTTTTTTTTTGCCCATCCAGAGTTCATACTAGGTCATATTAGTTGCCCTACTTGATACTCTATTGAGTAAATATGCTGAAATTTTTAATGTTTCTCCCTATAAACCTTTAGTACCATAAAAGAAACAAGCATCATGATTCGATTTCTTATATTGTTTCTTTTGTGGTGTCTTTATTGAAGCATCCTTATTTTTATACCTTATTGAGACATACTTTGCTGAGAATACACCATATATGATCTCTCATTCTTTGAAACCCTTTTCTCAATATCCTAAAGGTATTCCTTATTTGTCCCAAATTTATCAATTCAAGTGATGTTATCAGAATTATTTGAAGTAACACTAGTAACATAATAGAAAACAAAACAAGCATAAACTATATTATGCTCACATTCATACTGAAACTATACTTTATAATTCAAATAATGACATGATCCATCCCAAGATACCCAACATAACATTTACATATTGTCTTTGGATAATGATGAAAACTTGTAAGTTGTACTTTTGGTGCAGTGATCAAACATTGATAGTAAATTTCTATTAAATGATTAAGTCTTTCTTTGGTCCAACTAATCATTCATATGAAAAACCAAATAACCATCACATATTTGTCACTATAGGTGTACATATAAGTCGACCAAACATTAACCTTCCTTTCGGCCAGTCAATATTCACATAACCTACATTTATACACCCTTTTTTACCTATTCAAAGCGAATGATTTTCATAGGAGAGACTACTTTGGTAACATGCTATTTCACCACTTGTTTTGAATAGTAGATATAAAATTGTCATAATTTGAATTCCTAAATTTGCTTTTTTATTTTCTTGCCTTATACGTTGTTTTAAAATTAATTGGAATCATACTAATATAATGCATATTTCAAAATATTTATTAACACATCTAGTATATATGTGTGTGTGTATTAAGTTAGATTACATGTAAGGCAAGTTACTTGCATGACATGTTAACCACTTGATTGCATTGAATTTATAGTTACTTGCATGACAAGTTAACTATTTGATGATGTAAAATTACCATAACAAAATCATAAGGCATGTTTTTCATGAACTTATCATATTCAAGCCATAATCATAATTCAAGAATCCGAAATCCTTCGTAGCAATTTCTTGAATCAACAGCAAATTATTGCATGCATTATATTTATATTTAAATAAAGATTTAACCTTTATTCATGAATCATCATCACAAGATCAAACCTTTTATTCACAAATTGTCATCTAGATTAAAAACAAGATGACACCTTTTATCCATGAAACAACATCCGTCTAAATTAAAAAATAAATATATAACATTTATTTGTGAATTAACATCTAGATTAAAACAAGACATAATCTTTATTCACAAATCATCATTCTCAACCAATCATAGTCATTTCATGAATAAGGATTAAAACATATTCATATTATCTTCGGAATCCTGACCAACAATCTTTATTCATTGGATTCCATAAAAAAACCTTAATTTTTAACAATTAGGGAAAAGAATCTTAAAAAAAAAGGAATCATGTAATCGAAAAACCCCCCATAAAATAAACAACTTGCTGATTGTGATTTGTGAACAGGATGTGAGTTCTTTTTTTTTTTTTTTTAGATATGGAATACCAATTATCCTGAGATATTTTACAAGATCTGTAAAGCGATAAGAGAAATCTCCTTACTTTTACACCACAATGATGAAGGAGTCATCATAAACAATCCATGGATGAACAAAGATAATTCTCGGTCCACCAAAATTCATGTCAACATTATCATACAATATTCTGTTATTAAATATGTGCTTACATATATGTTTTTGGAACCTGAGAAGATGTCTCCACATCTGAAACCACCGTAAAACACAAATCTAATAATTCTTTATCTGGAATTAATTTAATTTAATCTGTATAGCACTTTATCCCTTACAACTGAATCCCAAATAGTTTCTTAAACCCTTAATTTTTATCCAGTTCCACATGTCAATAAAGCTTTTGGGAATAATTAGAATACCCACCACAGGAAAAGAAAGAATTCACCCCGGATATTACATGCATATTTCATGAACACAAACCAATTTAAGCCTAAATATGTACTATAATGGACCCAGCCATGTCAAAGGATGCAACCGTGAGGACGTCTAAGCATCTCAAATGGTGTATGTCTTAAAAGATAAATTAATTTTGGTTGACACACCATATTTGACTCCATGATTGAAAGCACATGCGAAATTCGGTAATAATTGACAACTAGTATGTATATATTTATATATGTTTTCTCCTTAAAACCCTAAGTTTTAAAATTAGGAAAGAGCCACAAACAAATTAATCAATAACAATAATAACCTTATGACTCTAATCTCACACATAGTTGCTCTGATAGCACTTGTTGGGATTAATTATTAAACCTCTAAACTAAATAACATATGTGCAAGATTAGGGCACAAACGCATAGAAAGTAATTGTGGAAGCGTATCCGAATACCTGATATGGAAGACACACTGAATCCTTTGAATTTGGATAGCTTGGTCTTCCAAGTCAATATGCAACCTTTAGGAGATTTCATTAGACTCTCTCTATTCTTTTTGATGATGGGATGTGAGAAGAGTCATATGGTGTATATGACTTGAGGACCACAACCATATATTTATATATATATATATGTCCTTATTTATTATTTCCTATTATGTCCCCTATAAAACAAGAAACAATATGTTTAGTCTCTACTCATAATATTCCATATTTAATATATGTGATGTATTTAAAGTCCATAACTTTATTAAATAACTTTATTTGGACTTTATAT
The DNA here is from genome assembly GCA_024138025.1 of Combretum micranthum. Classification (NCBI taxonomy): domain Eukaryota; kingdom Viridiplantae; phylum Streptophyta; class Magnoliopsida; order Myrtales; family Combretaceae; genus Combretum; species Combretum micranthum. Next base: position 43,472 of record JAMXBD010003583.1, read on the forward strand.
ATTACAAAAACTTAACAACTCATTATTAAGGACACTTGATGCTCCATTAACCTTAACAAATTTAGATGCCACTTCAAGAAAATTACTAACACCTTCAATGTACTCATCAATAAAGCAATCATTGGTATGAAGCCACGTTCTTCCATATATCCTACAAAACACTAAATAACTTTTGTACTTATATTCTCAGAGTTAGGTCACTATTTATATAAACAATATTGAAAAAAAAAGGTAAAAAAATAAAGCATTTACATGATGAACTCATTTCAATACATTCATGATAAGCTTGCATACACACATAGATGCATAAGAGTAAAAACAATGGAACAAGATAATAACTGATATTAACGAATTTAGATGCACATATATGTTATAATAGACAAGATACTTTGATATTGATATAGATGACCACGGAGTGGTTAGTACTTACTCTGAATAGCCATTATTAAACTATACACTAGACCAATAATTCAAAACATAAATACCCAAATAGAAAAAACATATAGCTATGTTGCTATTCATCTCATCTAAATATTACATTTCTATCATAATGAAGAAACAAAATTTAAAAAGAAAAAAAAAAGGATATGGAAAATCAATAATAAACAATAACATAACAGTATATGGAAAATAAATACTAAATTAACATAATAGTTTTTTTTTTCTTCATGATATATTTTGCTTTCTTTTTCTTTTTTTTAATGTCATTGTATTTTCAATGTATTATTTGTCTTCTTGATAAACTACAATCATTTTCAATGTTAAAATCATTATGCTTTTATTCATAAAAGTAAACAAAATAGTTAATTTGCAAAATTAGGTCTTTTTTTCCCCTTCACTAGTAATATCTGTTAATGTCACTTCTTTTCATCAATGGATTAACACATTGTTAATTATTAATTGATTTTTTTTGCGTTAAGATATAATTAAAAAGTAACATTTCATTGTATATTATAATCTTGTTTATCATGAGTTAATTACTTAGTAGCCAAAATAATGTGTAAGGGGAAAAAAATGGCTAAAACAAAAAAAAAAATTGACAAAAAGTGAGATGGAAGAAAAATATAAGAAAAAAATTTTATATTTAGATTTAATCTATGAAGTATTGTGACTATGGATTTTCTATTTTTATTTTATTTTTATAAAAGACTATAATATGTAGTTTTATAAGATTGTTATGTTATTGAAATATTAATAAAATGAATTACCCATATTTGTAATTGCATGCTTGATTTTCCATTTAGTAGCTATTAATAACTTAGAACCGCCATAGGTGAGTTCTAAGTTTTTTTTTCCTAATGTTCCCTTCCTTTTTATTTTTTCGTTCCAAATTGTTTGGTTTACTAGGGGAAAAATATTTATAAGCCTTTTTATTTCAATTTAAAATTGTTTTGATGAAAAAAAAATATCACTAAAAAGTTATTTCCATTTCAAATTACGAGGATGCCCAAGAAAAATCCTAAAAAAAGAACAACCTCTAAAAGTTTTCTTTATTATAGAAGAAAAGATTTCTATACACCTAGTTTTCATTTTTAACTATTTGGATGATCAAGAAAAAAAAAAGATAATTTATTTCCATTTCAAGTTGGCTTAATGACTAGAAAATAATTAAAAAATATTTATAATCTTTTATTTTATTAAAGAAAAGATTTTTAAGGAAATTATAAGTTTTTCTTTTATTATAGTAGAAAATATATACTTGGAAATAAAATTTAAGAAAATTATAAGTTTTTTCCATTTCAAGTGCCTTGATCACCTTAAAAATTGAAATAAGAAATTTTTATAAGATTTTTTATTGTATGAGAAAATGTTTTCGGTAGATATGTCAACAAGATGGAGAATTGATCTTGATTATATAGGTTTTGATTTCTATAGTTAAATTAAGGTGGTTATTAAAATTTAGTTAAATGACAACAGGATAGGATGAAAGGATTAAAAGTTGTTTAATATTGTTTTGTCTATTTTACACACATAACTTTTATATTGAGCTTTACATGGTCATTCAAGTTTCTACAATGGTTACCATGCACGTGTGTCATTAACCTTTTTAAACATAGTTCAACTCTCCCCACTTTATTGTATAATTACTTAGTTTTTAAAATCCATCAATATATATATATATATATTATAATATAGGGAAAAAAGCCCCTTTTGTTATCAAGTTGACAATTAGGTACTCAAACTTTCAAAAAGATCAATTTCTTATGGAGCCAAATTTTTTGTACCTATTTTCAGTGCCTCACTGAATCATTGCTTGACACGTGTACATTACTTTAAGAGACAATAAAAGAGAGAGGTAATAAAAAGGGGTACAAAAAGTTTAGCGAGATATGAAATTGGTCTTCTTGAAAGTTCAAGTACCTAATTGTCCACTTGACCAAAGTTTAGGTACCAAAATAGGCTTTTTCCTTATAATATATTATGTATATAGTTCTATTAAGTTAATTTCTTATGGCATTTTTTTTAATATTAACTTATTTAAATTTGCACACACAAAGTAAGTGTGTAGCCACTACTATAAAAGAACTGACATGAAAGTATTAATTGAAAATTTCATTAAGATATTAACAAAATATTGGCAAAGAAAAAAAAGTTATTAATGAAATGAATAACTTCTCTTGATAAAATAGAAGCTGAAAGACATTATTTTTCAAGAAAGATTTCATTTTTTTTATTATATTGTTTGTTCACATTTGAATTTTTATTTAGTTGTTTGCTAAGATTTTCTTTTCCTATTTAGTTGTTTCCTTGGATTATTTTCAATATCCTTTTATTGTTAATTAATATTACATAGATTTTATAGTTACTACAAATAGTTATCATATAGATTGATATTTTTGAGTAAAAATTGATAGGGTAGTATTAAGTGAAAAAAGAAAAGAAAAATGAGAATGATGGAGCTTGGGAGGAAGATAAAGAATAAAAGAAAAGAAAATTAAAATGAAAAATTAGTTTAAAGTTATTGCTAATGTGGATGGAAGGCTTTGAGTTTTCAATTTTTCAAAGGAAAATAAAATAATATATGTGTTAAAATATATGAAATCCAATAGTGTGGTTCTTTTTTAAACGCAATAGAAAATTTTCTTATCATTAATAAATAAATATGGGTTTCTTATTAAACAAAACATTAAAAATAGTACCATAAAATCTATAAAAAAAAAAATAGAAATTGAATTGGTTGCATGTGTTAACACAAGTAAAATTTATTTACAATTAGTTATTTATTAATATAATAATCTATAAAATATATATTTAATCTTAACTTTCTTGCTATGTATTTAAACCAATTAACGACTCGGTTGAATTATTGTTATTTTATTTTCATACAAGAGGTCACATGACCATTGACCACTACTGTTTTGTGTTTACAAGCAATGTGAGACATCATTTACTTCAACTTATTCATGAAAATTTCCCAGCTTCTATTATAATTCATAATTTCTAAAGCTTTTTTTTTTTATCTTATATCTCTTCATTATTACTTTTTGTATTCAGCCTTTTTTATATTGTTTTTTAATATTGTTATGATTCATAAAATATCTCTACATTGATACCTTTTCACATTGTATAATTTTAATTTTTTTTTGTTGGTACCAATTAATACATTTTTAGTATTACCCTTTTTTTCCTCCCTGTGTTTGATATTATTTTTTCGAATTGTATGAATCATAAAATATTTCCTTTTTTACCAGAACCTTTCCCTTTTTTTGTATCTCTTTGATGATACCTTTTTATATCATAAAATTTTAATATTAATTTTTTATGTTGGTACAAATTGATACATTTTCAGTGTTATCTTTTGTCATGTTATGTTTGGTGAAAGCAAAATGCATCACTTTAATCATAACTTTTAATACTTACATCATATATAAAAAAGAAAAAAATTCAATAAATAATCATTCACACTATATATTATGTAATTATAAAATATAAAATATGTTATAACAGTCTATTTTCCATTATTTAATAATATACAATTTTAGAAATATTTTGCTATCATACTCTTTATATTAACATTTTCCATATTAGCTTTTGTCATGCTATGTTTCTTTCATTTTTTTTTTTTCATAAAATCAAAAAAACTCCTCATTGATACTAAGTTTAATATGATTCTTAAATATTCCTAATTTTTTTAAGGGTTTTATTTTTTTCCAAAATTTTTTATTATTCATTTATTTTCATTAACGATATTTTTCATTGTTTAAAATATTTGTGACTTTTTATTACTTAAAAACCAATCATTGCATATAGAATAGTATTATAAAGAACGTGTAATTTTTGCACAATTAAATGCAAACAATAAATTCTTGACATATAAGACAATATTCTGATAACTCAAAAGAATTTTTTTTTTAAATATTACAATGTTTTATATATCTCTAAATATCCATATGTATTATATATTTGTAAACATTCTTAAGAAAACCCCACATTGTATGGGGTTGTAAGTTAGTTCTTCCTAAGTTATTAATCCCAAGATGTTTTCTACGATTTCCATTTCCATTTTTTTTAACAACATCCTATCATAGGGATTGAATACGATCCCAGCAATAGAGTAATTATTTGTAAAAAAAAATAGAAAAAGAAAAATAACAACGTGCTCTAGTATATTGTATAACTAGAAATTTTATATTAAAGTATTTCATAATACTATTACAGGGACAAGATCTCTACAATAAAAAAAATAAATATAAATATTTGGCTACTTAAAATTTGTCCCTACAATAGTTTGGCCGCAAAAAAGTAAATTTTTAGTAGTTAATACAAACAAGTAAGATGATGACAACTCAAGAGCCCAAGTGTCACGGTCCGAGCTCTTGTTAGCACACTTTAGATCATGCGGCACTTACTATCCTGCCTCTGTAGTAGTAACTAGTAAGCAAGCCTAAACTCACTTAACAACGCCTCTGCCTAGCAATAAAACTATAAGTAAAGATGAACACAACAAAAGAGAATAACAATATAGCATATCAGTACAAGGGACACTTGAAAGGAAATGAGATGTTTATTAATGATCAACAATAATACAATGTGTGTGAGAACAATATATAATGAGTTCCTTGATTGTGTATAATCAAATGGTGAGTAAGAGCTTGTATCCACAAGAATACTCATACAACCATAAAGAAATTTATATGCATTCCTGGTTCTAACAGGAGGAGGCATTAAAACTCTTGAGGAGGTTGCATTTAAAATTACTAAAAATGGAAAGGAAAGTGGTCTTGAGAGGCCTCCCTACTATACATCACATGTATCAAAAGGGTGGGATTATGCTACAAGGTATTACAAAAGATAGACCCTAACACTAAGCATGGATGTGTAAAGAAAAAAAGTTAAAAATATGAATATGCATAAGCCTGCTATGCGATGTACGCTATATAGGCATAAGTATGTAGGCATGTAGACAAAATTATATTTAAATAGTTTAATCTTTTTGGATAAAGATATATGATTCATTTGCACAGTTTTTCTTATCATATAATACCTCAAATTTATAAATCTTAAAATTACAAAAAAGTTAAACATATTATTAATTAGAAATTTAATTATTTTAGCATCACATCAAAGTGCAATGTGTGGAAGAAGACACCCTCCACTACATTCCCCCTTACAAGATGTGTCCCCTTTTACCCTGCAAATGCTAGAAAATAAAAGGAGCACATCCTATGTAGCATTAGTCTACCTCTCACAATATATACCCCTGTGGTATTGATGACAAAAGAAGAAATCCCATTTCATCTGCATAATCATATCTTCGTCAAATGTCGCTTTACGACCCCAATTACAATTTACATATAGTTACTAAACTTATGATTTATGTAACTTAAAAAATTTACTCTCATACTCTCTACTTCGTTGTGGATACATTCTTCATTTTCTAGTGAAATAGCTTAACTTTTATGCATGATTAAATTTAATATATATATATATATATATATAAGTTAATTTAATCAAATCATGATTTTTGTTAAGTGTTTACTTGAATAGAATTTAATGAGTTAGTGCGATTTAATATTAGTATTGAATTCTATGATTTGTGTGTTAATAGTATATTTTATGATTTATGTGTGAATGTGATTTGTGTGATTGATATTATTAAAAATTACTTTTATTATATATAAACATGGTTGATAAGTTATATGTGATAAAAATAAATATAATGTGTTAGTGTGATTGATAGTAGTGTTTATTGTTGTTTCAATTCATGTTAAACTCAAGTTTTCAAAATCAAACTCAACCTTAAACCAAAGCTTAACATAGCAGACTTTTCATAGCCCAAACCCAAGCTTCAATTGTTAACTAAACAAAGTCTAAAAGCAAGCTAAATTTAAAGCCCAAAGCCCCACTTGTTCTTTTTCAAATTTGCCTTAAAAGTCAAGAAATAAGGGATAAATATCAACTTTTATTTTGACAAAAATAGACATCCAAAATAGAGCAAGAACAAACCCAAAATTCATGGGAAATTTCAAGCTTATTTTCCCAACCTATTTGATCAAGTTTCCTTGCTCAATTCACCAAGAATTCACTCCCATTCATCATCTACAAGTTAAGATAAACTTACATGTCTTTTTGTGATGATTATTTCCTTTTTACTCCAAGAAATTACTGTTAAAACTTAGTTCATGGTAGATTACAAGTAATGTTTTTATATTGAGTTGTTGAGAAAGCTTTTGGATGCTTTAAGTTGTAGTAAGCTCTAATGTGTTCTAAATTGAAGTATTAGAGTTGGATGAGTATTGAAGTTGTTTTGTGTATGCTTGAGTTGGTGAATATGGAGATAAAAAGTTTGATTAGTGTTGAATGGTGTTTGAGAGTTGTTTGGAGTTGTTGAAGTGGATTTTGTATTTATTTGGTGTTGATAATTGCATGAGACATGATGAATGATATTTATATTGGCTTAGGGTTTGATAGGATATGAGAAAAGTGGAGAAAAATAGAATTTGAAACAAGGGAGCATAAAAATTTTTCATACACCCTAATATATGTCCCATACACCCCTTGATACAACCTGTATACAAAGGTGTATCCCCTACTAATTTTGAAATGCATTTCCCCTGGGTTGAAATAGCCTTGGATATAGCCTGTATCTAAGCGTGTTTCACTTTCTAGAGTCACAGAGTATTTTCCCCTAGATTGAAACAGCTTTGGATACGGCTCGTATCCAAGGGTGTTTCATTTTGTGAGTCATAAAGTGTTTTTCCCTAGCTTGATACAGCTTTCAAAACAGCCCGTATATAAAGGTGTTTCATTTTGTACGGCCTCTAATACAACCCATATGTAAAGGTGTATCACTTTCTAATAAAAAAAATATTTTTTTTTCTTTATTAAATTTATTTATTGTAATTTATTTTTTTATATGTGTTCCTTATTTATTGTTTAGTTTTATGATTAATTAAAAGCTTGTATGAATCTATTTTATATAGGAATATTAAATAATGGTTTATATGAGTTTTATTTAGATTTGATGGGTGTTAGTACTTAGTAAATAATTGTGATTAATTAAAGGTCTTAATGAACCTATTGTATGTATAAATGCCAACTTATGCTATTATATTAGTTTTATTTAAAAATTGGTGAATGTTAAGTACTTAATAACTTTTTTTTTATTAATATTCAAGTGACAATTGGTGATGTTGATATAAAATGAATTTCTTACAATAGATTCACATCCTTTGTTGAGTGCATCAACTAATCCATTGAGAGATACTTCAGGTACATAGTAACTTGGTTGTTGTTTGCCTAGGAGAGACATGTCTAAATTAATCTTAATTGAAATGGATTAATAAATGTTTGTATTGATTGTGCTTTATGCCGTTGATTCTGGTCTGGGGAGTGACAACCTTGTCCGAGCGGACATAGTAGTTTAGGCGCTTAGGCCACCCATGTGATGGTGCCATGACTTTTATAAGTGGCTCGGTGAGTAATTGATAGGGAGAATAGTATCGGTGTAACATTTGCTTATTTTTAAGAAGAAATAATATGATTTAGTTCACGTTTATGGGACCGGTTAAACTAAGTGATATTATAGATTAAGTTAAGTAAAGTTGTGTAACAGCTATTAACCCTAGATGAAATTACTTTTTGCTTTATCGGTTATATCATTTAGGAGATATAGGTATTCAGGTTGCCTATATCAAACCCTTGAGCGTTGTGTTATTACTCAAGACCCCCAAATACCCTGTGGCTTGTATTCGGAGTTTGAATACTCCTTTGTTGATTTATAAACTTAATTCATAGATAATAAATGGATGGTTGATGCATTGCATTTTGACTAAGAGTGCTTGTCACTACATATTGCTTTTGTTACTTACACACTGGGCTTTTGGCTCACAATCTTCTATTTCAAGTGCCGACGAAGATGAGTTATATACTCAAATGGGTTATGGAACCAATTTTGAAGACTTTTTAGATGATTTGGATGACTAAGAACCCCGAACTTTATGAAAGGAATCTTTTGTAATAGATTAGAGGAATATGTTTTTGGACTAATGTATTAGTGTTAGATGTTTTGATGACTTATATGTATTTTATTTTAAGTATGACCTAGAGTTTAAGTTTAGAAGCTCTTATGTTTATATATATAATATATATATATATAGTAATCCTTTTGTCTTGTATATAAGAGAGATAAGGAAGTTTGTAATATTATGTATGAATTTCTTTTTATGCGATGATATCAAATGGTTCTTATAACAGGTTTGGGCAAGCAATTCTACAAACTTTCTCTTTACAAACAGCCTTACATGTAATCATGAAGGTTATATCTGGTTGAGGAACTAGATTTATATGTTTTAATTAAGTAGCGAATCCGGGTCCTTACATCTAGAGTTCTTCATTGCCATGAATATTGGAGCACTATGTTGAGACCAACCAGTGCCTCTTATCTTAGTTATGCCTTATGTGAAGGACTCCTCCATCCACAACACGAAATGAGCCATTTAAGGTTTTTTTTTTTTTTTTGTGAAAATATAATACCAACAGAAGGGAAATTAAACTCTTTTAAACAATTATCAAATTAATTTCTCGATCCTCTAAGTGACTTAAATAAATTTTTGGGGTAGCTATATGTATAAGTGTAATTCAAATTTTGAAAGTTTTATGCAATATCATGGGTAAAAGTTCAATTATGTTGATGATTAGTTTTAAATCATTGGTCATGTTTATTGTTTGATTAAAAAATAATAGCGGGGTCTATGTTTGATTCTACAATTTTATTTTGTTTTTATTCACGCATGATGATGCATGTATGTTAGATATTGAGATTATTTTAAATTATATACTTTTCACTATTTGGAATTTACCAATAAAGATAATGAAATTTCTACATAATAACAATGTAAGATAATATTTTTCAACAATAACTATTATTTTATTCTAAATTTATATAATTAATATATTACTTATATAGTGGTTTGGTAAGTGATGAATTGTTTTTGCATTAGAAGGTAGTGCAAATGATTAAGGCTGTTCGAAGTAATAATTGTCCAAGACGAATAGTCTCTTGAATATTTCAGTTCACGACAAAAGGCAGCAAACAAGTCACCTCATATGCATCATCAAAGTAGCAATATAACTTATATTTTTTATTTCTCACTACGGTACATTTGATCATGTCAGAATCAACCTTAATCATCTACAGAACTCAATGCTAGTGATCTTCCTCCTCTCCATATCGCTCTAGATCTAAAGACAAATTCTATTGACTTATATTATATTTTTTATCCTCATAGCACTACATATTCTATCACATAATAAACTTGAACCAAACCGTTTGAGAATCCAATTTAATTATACAAGGTTTAAGTTTAAAATTATTTAAAAAATTTAAAACTTGAGATACTAAATACATTTGAACTTGACATGATGATTAATGAAGTTGAAACAATGGCTAATGGATACTTGAGAAAACTGAGCAACAACTAACCAATGACAGTTTCATAATTTTAGCTACCTATCTTAAAGGAAATGAGTCAACAGGAAAAAGTCACAACCTCTGGAGGTGTACTACGTATGTTTTAAGACAAATTCTATTATTTAGACTCTCTCAAAATGATAACTTTTCTATTTTAAAAAATATTTAGATGTGTTATAACTTTTTATAAACAATTCTATTTTACTTTGTGTCTATAAATTATATGACGTTTCTTTCTTTGATAATTTTTAAATTCTACTTTTGGCAGCTTTTGAGCTTGCCTGTAAGTGCATGCGTTAGGGTAAGAACTATTATGATTTTATCACTAATACAAATTTTGAACTGTCTTTGCTCTAATCTTCTCAAATTTTGATTTCGTTCATTGTTTTCAAATTTGGATAATATTTGATTAGGTACTCACATAATCAACAGTTAATTGAAATTTGTATTCCAACATTTATGCGCAAATCAACATAACATAAAATTTTTCTATATACTTCACGTGTCAATGATTAAGCTATTTTGCGCACAATTATTTAGAAAACTATATTTATTTTAATTAATATTGTTACAAAATAAGAATTGTAAATAATATTATATTTATTACATAGTGTAATCAATATAGTGGCAGGTAAGGTTAATGTAGTGATATATATTAATATATATATATATATATATATATCTCACTTCCTTATGTGTATATTTACATAGCACATCAAATTGTAACGAGCTTCTGTTGATATTAAAACCAAGAAGGAAAGGGTCAGACCATTCATCACAATCTTACAAAGTGCCAAATATGCGGTTTTTCTCCATATCTGAAAAATTAGTCTTTCACCCATTTTATTAATTATAGGCTAGACTCATATATTAATACATAATTTAATTGATGTTAGGTTAACAATGTATTGACAATTATAAGGTTTTGCGCATTAAAAAGAGTCATCACAAATTTTCTTTTTCATTTCGCATCATTTATTTATTCTTGGACATGGATATAATAAATTTATTTTCACTCTTATTTTTTTGAAAAAAAAAATTATGCATCGTTTGTCATTAATGAATGGGATTATAACATAAAAGATGGTATTATAATGGTGTTATAAGCTATTTTTTCCAAATTGAAACAATATCAAACTATTGCTTTATAAATTAATAAATTACAAAAGATAATAATATAAAATTGATGGTGTGGATTCAAATCAGTTTTAATGCGAAACCCGAAGTAATTATGCATCCAACATATGTTATGTGAAACCAAATGCGTAAAGGAACCAGCGATGACATGTAATCTTTGATAACCATTAGAGATATGACATAGCAATTAGAGAAACTCAAAAGGGGTAGTACAATGTCAAACATGCGTTTCTCACATGTTCTACGTTTAAGGAAAACCTTACGGCATCAGCTCTTTATGCTCTTAATGTGATGCATTTATCTCTTCCAAGAAAGCCCTTAAATTGCAATCCGATGATCCTCCTTCCCTACCAGCTTCTTTGGCTAACTCACTCCATTTCTTGGCATTCTTTCTCATTTCTTCTCCCTCCTTTTCACTTCCCAAAACCAAATCCAAACACCTCTTTATTTCCTCTCCTTCCACCATTCCATCCTCCTTAACTCTTACCTTCACACCCGTCTTCCACACGTCTTGAATAAGCTTCGCATTGGTTTGCTGGTCACTCCATTGTGGGAATGCAACCATTGGCACACCACAAACCAAACTCTCTGACGTGGAATTCCACCCACAATGTGTAACGAAGCACCCGGTCGACTGGTGTGATAAGACCTCCACTTGAGAACACCATGGTACTATCATCCCTAGCTTTTCAAGCTCCTCTTGACAACTTAACCTATCCTCCTCTTTCTCACCTCCTTCCCTCTTCCTAATGACCCAAAGGAATGGTCGACCAGCCTCGATCAATGCACACGCCATTTCATCCTTTTGGGGCTTTGACAAAACTGAAATACTCCCAAAAGATACATACACAACTGATGCTTTAGGCCTTGTGTTGAGCCAGTCCATATAATCCCTTGAACTTTGGATTAGATCACCTCCAGAAGAAGTATCCGAGGGATCATTTCCATCCAAAAAGGCGGAGGGGACCAATGGCCCGACCGAGATCAAGTTGAGCTTTTCAATTGCTTGTAGTTGCATTAGCTCCAAAGCATCAAAGGTGTTTACAAGAACTTTTGGATTCTTCTCCTTGTTTAAAATTTCGAAATGCTTTCCCCAAAGTGGAATACTCAAAGAATATGGATTCAAAGGGTTGAAAAAGGAAGGAATTTCATTTCCACTTAAGATTGGTAATTTCGGCAATTGAATTTGGGATGATGCCTCATTTGCTGCATTTCCAATAACCTCTTTATATCCATTGAAGTAATAGTAATAAATATCAAATACGGTTGCAGGTTGAATCCATAGAAGGGTTGACTTAAGCCCTAAGGAATCCGCAACTTCGGCCACCCAAGGAATCAAAACAGTGAAGAAAACGTGTGTAAATTTTTTACCTCCGGTTTGTTGAGTTTCGATGATGTTCTTTAGTGATTCAGTCCCGAGACATATTAGTTGTTTCATGTAATGATTAACATCAGTACCGGGATACCCCTCGTCGTACCCGTCCGAGAAAGGTAGAAAGGACAGTCCAGAGAGGTGTGGCGCTTTTGTTTCAGCCATGCGGTTTTGTGCAGAGATGGCAGTGGAAAAGGTAACATGTGCACCTATGCGGATTAGACGCTTTGCGAAATTGAGGGAAGGATTTATGTGACCTTGTCCGGGATATGTTACTAGGAGAATGCTAGGAGGAGACATGGTTTCTTAGGTTGTGTAACAGATACTAAGAAGTTTGAAGGATAAAATATGAAGAAAGGAAGGATATAAACTGTGTTGAAAATTGTTGTTGATGGGGTCAGATATATATAGATCGCAGGATACATAAATCGTGGGACTCAAAAAGGTTTTGTTACGTATTTGATGACGAAAATAGGAGAGCAGCTGGTTTCTGATTGTTCTTATATTATATTTTCACATTATTTTACCTTTATCCTAACGTAAGCATGTAATGTAAAGAAATAATTAAAAAGCTAAAATTTTCTCAATAATCATGCATAGAACAGAATATTTAAATTAAGCTCAAACTTGTTATGTAGGATTTTAAGTCAAACCTAATTTTTTTTTTTTTAATTTATCTAGTTGAATTTCAGCTCCAACTAACAGTTAGATTGAAAGTAATTGTTAAGACTGGTGGACACAATTTTGATCACTAGAATATATACCCGACTTTTGATCTACATGCCGATGACGAAGATCAAAATGCAAAATTTGCATAAATTAAGGTCAACTACGATGTTGTTAGATAATCTGTACTTCCATTGTGTTTTTGATGATGAAAATGAGAGGGTCTGTTGCTTCTTGTGTCTTGGACTTGAAATTTTTTGAATTGTCAGGAAATCCATCCAATTCACATGCTTTTAAATTTATTAATTTAGTACTTAAAAACTTTAAAATTAATCAATTAAATATTTAAAAAAACTTTATGGAGCTCTTGCTGTACGAAAAGTTTTTTTAGATACTAAATTTATCAATTTAAAAATCTAAGTACACATATTTTGTTAAAGTTCATATATCATTTATCACATTAATCCATAAAAATTTCAACCTTCCATAATTATTTGCATAATATTATTTGTGGACAAACAAAACGATGGAAACTTATATAATCTCATTAGTGGTATCATATAATTAATGATTTACCATTAAAATAACTATAGTATTAAATATATTAAATATTTTAGTGGTATAACTATATTTTATATAAATTTAAACCGTTAAATAATTTAGAGGATCGACATGTAATGAAAAGACGAAAAAAAGATTAAACACCTCAAAACCACTATTCTCATAAGTCCAATGCATCTTTGCATATGTTGTACAAATAGAAAAAATAAAAGGTCCATTAGGGGAAAACAAAAGCAAGGATAGAGTATACATCGTCACGGTTCCAGAACCACACTGAATCGAAACCGGAACCTGAACCATTTCCCATGGTTTCGGTCCAATTCTATAGAACCGGCTATTTCCGGTTCCGGTTTTGGAACCATGGAACCGTCTTTTTCTCAAGTAAAAAAATAAATTTTATATTTTAATAAAATAAATTTTAAACTCAAAATAATCAATTATTGGGTTTAAAAATATTAATTATTAAATTATTTAGCCAAAATTCTAAAAAAAATTTAGAATGCGCATTTATTTATATATAAACACAATTAATATCAATTATAATTAATAATATAAGATCATGAAATATTCTAGAGGATAACAAGAAAATTGTAATAAAAAAAAAATAATCCCACGTTATTAAAGAATGAATTTTACTCTTAGGAACAGTTTATATAAACTAAATTATTTAGAATTTTAAGTTATATTTATTTGTATTATTGATAATAAAACATTAAATATTGTAAATAGGCAATAAATTTTATTATTCATATGAAACAATGTAAATATTAATAATTATATATTTAATATAATTTTTAAAATTTTTTTACATAATAATAATTATTTTTTTAATGAAACCGATTGGAACCACCGATTCCACCTGGTTCTAAACTCAAAACCATCTAGCATCTAAAAAACTGACGGTTCCTTAGCTGGTCTTAGAACCGTCTAACCAGTCCGGTTTCGGTTTTAGAACCACCAGTTGCAGTTCTGATTTGGTTTCCTGTTCGAAACCAAACCGTACCTATGTCTAGGACTAAGCACTCCAATGCCAATATTCTCTTAAGCCAAGTACATCTCTCCATGTTACACATATACTAAAAACAAAATATTTGATTAGTACATCTCTCCATGTTATACATATACTAAAAACAAAAATATCTTTAATCAAATTACTGATGACTTCTTCAAGGCCCATTAAATAAGCCTAAAAGGATACTACCATCCATTTATTCAATGAAACAAATTTTCTTTTATTTTTATTAACTTTACTTTTGCTTCCTTACCTCCATTGCCCTTTTTACTAAATCCAATGTAGCAAGGTTCTGAAGTTGTCTGATACCACAATGATACACAAAGTAACTGCCGATGTAATAAATCTACATATAATTATACATGAAATGGGTTTAATTTATGTATGTCAGATTCAACCCACAAATGCACAAATTAATCAAACCAATCTCTACAACATGATGTATTAAGCCCGATTGCTACCTAGGCTAAACTTTCGGTTTTATTGAACCTGTCCAATTCAGTATTGAACTTCAATTGAGAAATAGAAAAATCTTTAAAATTTAATTTTTGAGTCACCACTAGATGAAAGTTGACACAAAGAGCAACTAAGGATCAAATCGGTAAAAACAATCTCAAGTTAGCTATTAATATGCATTAAAAATCTTTAGAAAATAAGTCAAATATCTTACCCTTATTTGTAATTTATTAATTCCTAAATGTGGATACTCTAAAAAAATCTATAGTATAAGCAGAATATTGTATTTAGCTACCAAATTGTTCACCGGTAGCAAACATATTGGAGGAACAATTTTGGAAATGGCACAAAAATCTCATGTGCTATCTAATATGCATTATATTATGCATATCGGATGGGTGTTCAAAGAGTGGAAATTCAATCTAATTTGGTAAGTGGTATTGAACCATTAATAAGCACCTCATCAAATAATATTGTTAAATTTGATTGTGTTATGTATTCTTGTATATATGCACATATATATTAGGTTTAAAGATTACAGTATCATCTATAAACCAAAAGAAGTGAATTCTCTTACAGTCCACTGACTTGAAGGTAATAGAGAGGGAATAAAATAATTATTCCAAGGAATGAACTTATTACCTCTTTTACTTGCACAAATGAACCGTTCATAATTATTAATGGTAATTCATCTATTCTCAATGCAGAGGGAGTAAAAAATTTAAATGAAGTTACTATTTTACCTCTAGTAAAATTAGTCATTGTCAAAGATATACATAATAATACACAAAACCCTCTTTTTATTTTCATTCAGACAAGTCGTATGTTTTTTTTTTCTTTTCTTCATCGTTCTAGCCAACATCTCTTGAACATTGTAACTTCTTTTTTTCTTTTTCTTTTTTCTCTTCATTGTTCTTCTCAATGTTCTTCATCCCATAATTAAGGGAGGATGTAACAACATCACTCTTTGGTATCAATGTGTTCCAGGGAAAATAATCTAAAAAACCAAGTTTGATTTCACACACTTTAATAACTATGATATGCTTGAGATATAGTTTTAATAGTTTAAAAACATGTTTTCACCTTTTATTCTTATTTTTATACAAATTCAATCCCAATTTAGGGTTTATAGAGGGAAAGTTAGTCTTTTAAGAAAAAAGTTTAGGTTTCTCTATAGAAAGGTATAAAAATTTGACAGTTAGCCATGATGTCTCTATTGAAAAATTCAGGACCTTGAAATTTATATTTCTTATGTTTTTATGATCTTTGTTTACAATTTGCAAATTCCATAGTATGGGTTTCTATTTATTGACATGAGAAATTGTATGATTATGGATTGAATTCTTACTTCCTATATCTTGCTTTCTTAATGAGGTCTTGTGTGTAGGTAACTATACTCTAAAACCTTATTAGGCCTTTGTATCATGCGATATGATTTTATAGTATGGGTAAACAGATTACGGCACCATTTTTTGTAGTAAAACTCTAGTTCCTTTAGAGATTATGCCAAAAACGCCAGCCTAAGAAACCCTTTTGATGAGGTTGTTTAAGGTAGAGATTGTCGTGTTTTGGCCTTATAGGTTACGACGTGGGCATGAGGCGCATTCTTTAAAGAAAGCATTGCTCCACTGGTTAACTATTTTCACTTTAATTGTTTACTCGATGATCTTTGTGCCACGGGAAAGGACTTCATGATAGAGGTAAACAATTAAAGTGAAGATAGTTAACCAATGGAACAATGCTTTCTTTAGGGAATGCGATTTATACCCACGCCATAACGCACAAGGCCAAAACAGGACATCCTTCGCCTTAAACAGCCTCATCAAAAGGTTTCTTAGGCCGACCCTTTTGGCATAATCTCTAAAGAAACCAAAGCTTTACTATTAAAAATGGTGCCTTAATCTGCTTACCCTTGCTATAAAACCTTACCGTATGATGCAAAGACCTAATAAGGTTTTAGAGCATAGTTATTTTTTTTATCTTAAAAAGAAAACTAACTAAACATGATGAAAGGAAACTTACAAAAGTCCTATTGAAGATGGTGGAGGTATATTATAAGGACACTCTTGTAGAATTTAAACACTTAGAAATATCACTTAGAAAACACAAATACTCTTTGTAATATTTTCCTTAATACTCTCGGCCTCTCTTCAATTAAGAACATACCCACCTTTTATAGAAAAATTTTTGTAGATGAAAACAATAAAAAATACTTCAGTGCTTCTGTGTTTTCCTTTTTCACATTCTCCATGTCTTCTTTTCCTTTTTCTTTTTGTCTGAATTTCTTCATCTGATTTTCATGTTTTCCTATCTGTATTTTCCGTTTGTCATTTCTTCCTTTTCAAAACCTACACAAACCTACTACTCTTTTCTTATGTGCTTTTCTCATTTTTTTTTCATTTGTCCTTTCTTCCTTTTCAAAACCTACACAAAACTTACTATCTTCTTTCTAATCTGATATTTCATTTTTTTCAAAACCTACTTCTCTTTTCTTTTCTTTTCTCTCCTTTTGTTTTATCAGTCCTGGAATCTATCCAAATCTTCTTGTCCTTTCAGTTTTTCATCCTCATCCTCAATGTAATTAGGATCATATGGATTGTCCTTTTCATCTGTTCATCTTCCATTTTAAGGCTTTCTCGAAGTGTCTCAAAATTTGTTTTATACCTTTGCCATATTGCTCTTTTTTGTTTTGAGAAGATAAATTTTGTCTTAATGGTTGTAATAAGATGAAATTATGGATCTTTTAGTATATACATTCTCATTTTGTCAGTAGTATATAGATTCAATTGTTCTTTCAAACTATTTTTATTCCAGCCTGTGGATTTTTGGATGATTGAAATCTTTCCTCTTATTGGAGAAATCCAAAACCAAATTAATGTTGGTTTGGATTCAAATTTTAACCATTCATGTGGTATTGCCTTTATTCTTATATAGTATTTTACAAGGATATCATGTTCCCATTCTATTTCCTTTAAGGCTGTTAAAACTTCATGAAACATTTTTTGCATGGGTTAGGCCATAAATTATGGAAATGTACCAACAATTTATGTGACAAGTCCATAATCCAGAAGAGTAGTCAATGTGTATTCTTGGTTATCTATCCTAAATCCTTTGAAATAGTTAAGATCTATAGTTATTTTATGTATGTTGTAACGTACATGTTTTGGACCATAATATTTATCTAGGTAATGGTTATTTATTTTAACTTGTGAATCATTTCCCAAGCAAGAGTAACATGGAGGATTGGGATACTATTTTACTCTTACCATTGTTCCAAAATCTACTCTATCATAGCATATATGTTCCTATTATACTATTTTTAGAGTATTATAAAATATTTTAAAAATTCCCCCCTTGCATATCCTTTAATTAGCCATTTTTGTGGGGAATGGAAGTTTTGAAATAAATTCATTCATTTTAAAGAATATAAATGCTATTGGATTTTCATATTCTTCTCGAGGTGTTTTTCCTCTTTTCCTATTGTGAAAAGGAAAGGCTTCCCTATAGTCTTTACTGTGTTCTTTAGTACTTTCAATACTCATTTTCTTACTAGGATGTGATCTTTCTGTAATTTTAGAAGAAGATATCTTACTTTCCTCTTCTTCCTTTAGGAATTTCAAATCCACATGCTTTTGTATACATTCAACATATCCTGTGATACTTCTAATACTCCTAAAATTATCAAGAGTTGGATCAACAAAAATTTCCTATTTTCCTGACATTTGTTTGACCCAATTAGTTAAAGTTTCAAGATTATTGAAACCTCTCCATGAAGGGTTTTGGTAATTTGTAATTTGATTTTAAACATCATTTCAATAACAAAAGATTCCTAGCAAATGTCCTTTGGCAACTCCATACATTTGATATTTCCTTTTATTTAATCCTTATGTTGCTTGTGGTAATTCATATTCCTATGGTCCTTTCGTACAATAAGTTTCTTGTGTACCTTTAACACCTTGTGTTTCTATTTAGTTAAAATACCTAGCTAAAGCGCAACAAATTATATATTTAAACTTATCCAAACTAGTCAAAGGCCATACACCATCTATGAGAGCAATATGTGTTTTACCCTTAACACTAATTGTGGGTGGTGCTTGGAACTTTTTTGGAGAATTTGTTAGTAATATAGGTAAAGCTACATCACCAATCATGACATGTGGTCCTTCCATTACTTTTGATAACCTTGTTTCTTGAGAATTAAAGCTGCTTTCATGTGATCCTTGAGAAAACATTAGCCTCCTTGGTGGCCTAAATCCTTTGTTTCCTTGGAATTCTATGTTTTTTTAAAAGAAAATTTATTATATTAGTAAGTGATATAATTCATCTGCTGCCATATTATGATTCCCCTTTATGTGTTCAGGTTCTACCATGTATCCTTTATTTATTATTACATCTTTGAATTTTAATCACCTTCTCCTACTCATTTTATTACTTCTTATGTTATTGTGGAACTTGACTATAGCTTCACAATCTATTATAACTAACATCTCCTTTTGTTTAACAAAAATAGTATAAATTATCTAAATAATTTACAATAGCCATAGTTTCCTTATCTATATTTGGTAAATTCTTTTCCTTAAACTTTCCACTTGTGTACTTACAAATTTCTTCAATTTTCCTTTCAGCATATATATGGGGTTTCCTTAATAAAATTCATCAATTTCCTAAATCACATCCATCACTTTCAATGATTTAAAAAAAAAAAAATCTGTGTCTAAGGGTAATCTCAACTTTGGTAACCTTTTGACATGTTCCTTTATTTCCTTATTTACTTTATGTCTTCGTAATACAAACTTTTAAAACCATAAATTTTATTATAAAAGGGTCCTACAAAAAAATTCAAATCCTTTATAAAAGGTCTTGCATAATTTAGCAAACCTAAAAGCGCATGTAATTGTTTTTTATTCATTTATTTAGGAAATTCTATCACCTTTTCTGAATATGTGTTCTTATAACTTGATCATTCCTTCTCCTATTTCTACACTAAGAAAGTCAATATTCCTTTTGAAAAGATGTGCCTTTTTAATGCTTACCACTATTCATTGCCTTTGAAATTCTAAAAGTATCATCTTTGAATGTCCTAGGTGTTCATGTTCCCTTTTAGAAAACAAAAAAACATCATCTACATAAATTACAGTAAAATCCTTTAGTTTTTGAAAATTTATATCCACCTTCTTTTGAAAAATTGAAGGTGCATTCTTTTAGCCAAATGGCATAACTTTTCACTGAAAATGTCCTTGTGGACAGATGAAAGTGGTCTATGGTTGTGACTCTTCATCTATTTTTACTTGCCAAAATCCTAACTTACAATCAAACTTACTGAATATGTAATAATTTTGTATTTTGTTGACCAATTCAATTTTATTTTGAAGATTGTAAGAATCATCCCTTGTGTTATCATTTAATTTCCTATAATCTATTACCATCCTTGATTTTCCTCTTGCTATCTCACTATGTTTTCTAACAATGAATGCATGACTTTTGTTTTGACTGTCTAACCTTTCGATGACTCCTAATTCTAATAATTATTTTATGT
This sequence comes from Combretum micranthum, assembly GCA_024138025.1. NCBI lineage: Eukaryota > Viridiplantae > Streptophyta > Magnoliopsida > Myrtales > Combretaceae > Combretum > Combretum micranthum. The sequence continues at coordinate 64,125 of JAMXBD010003583.1, forward strand.
GCATTTCAAAATCTTGCTTATCTAAATTATCACACTGTATTGCTCTAGAATAAATTCTTAAGTTATGATTTATTATATCTAATTTACATATTATCTTATTCCTTTCCAAAATTGTTATGAGATTTTCACCAAATATTTTTTCCTTTTCCACGCTACTAATGATCTGCTCAATATCTAGGCAACCTGTTTCCAAATATGAATTTTTCAAAATCCTGTATATCTTTTCCTATTTTACCATTTTTCCTTCATTTAATATTGCTTCCTTCTACTCAATTTCTACTTTTAAAAATTATTTTAATTCTCCTAATTCTTTTGGATTTTCTTCTATTCCTATTTTATAATTTTCTTTTTCTTGACATTCTCTTAACTTTTGGCACTCATAATTCTTTTCATCCTTTTTGCCATGCCTTTATAATAATCTGATGTCTTGTTCTATATTCTATAAATAGTTTTGATATGCTATAGTTAGATTTCGTAAAATATTTACAGTATATCCAATTATTAAGATACTTTGGTGATTACTTAATAAAAAATTTAATCCTATTATACATATAATTTTCGAATTACCAAAATTCCATAGTTGTACCATTCCACTATGCATAGGTATAATCCATTCTTCTCCTGTGAAAAAACTTACCTTATGTTTCTTTATACATCTACGCTCCTTTATTTTGTTTCCATGTATCTCTGAACTTATTCTACATATATCCTTTTGCTCAACTTCATCTACAAGAGCTATTCTTTCATCTATGATATTTGTAGTACTACCTATATCTATTAATGCATCTAATTATATTGTTTGTGTCTTAAAGAATAACCTTATCCTGATATATATTCCTATTAACTTTGTAAGATGCTTTTCTTCTGGATGTGATATCCTTAATTCTTTTATCCTTTCTAAAGATGTATTTGCTGCTCTCATGTAACTTGTCATTATAGTATCATGGTCATCTCCTTCTTCTCTTATTATTATCTCTTTGTTCACACTATATTTTGATTTCCCTTTTTCTAAACTTGTTAGCCTTTCTTTCATTCCATGTAGCTCTTCTTCTATCCTATCTATCCTATTGCCTATCCTCATTATCCTTTCTCCTATTTCATCTTGTTGAAAACTTTTATTGACAATAAACTTTTCATTGAACTAAAATCTTTCATTTATGTGTTCCAAGCATATTTTACTAGATTTTACCATACAACTTCTACATTGATATTTGAGTTTGGTTATCAGATATCCAGAACAAAATTTGCATGGATGGTCTTCTAATCCACTTCCTTAAGTCCAATTATGTCTGCAATTCTCTATGTTTTCTCCTGCTCATCATTGTATTTCTTATGTCTTGTAACATCTTATTTAGCAATTCAACCTTTTCATCTTGATATTTTATTCCTATTTGTCCTTTGTAAGGATTATCATAACTTTGGTTTAAGAACATTCCTGTAAAATAATTTTCATCCTCACTATCATAATCTTCTATCATCATTCCCCGTAGATTTATCATTGATACTATACTATAGATTGTTTCTGTGTCATTCATATCTTCATCTATTGCTAATATATCTTCATTCATACATTCTATTAAAATGCTTGCCATAGTATTACTATTATGTCTTTTAGGATATGCCTTTGCCATGTGTCCTTCCTCATTACAAATATAACATTTTAATTTATTTTTGCAAACCTTATTTTTATTGTATTTCCTTACATATCTGTTTTGCTTTAACTATCGCTTCCTTACCCTACGTTTCTTTCCAAAGTATTTCTTTTTAGGCCTATACTTTGTTTTGGCTTCCTTTTATTTCTTTCCCTTGTTCTATAAACTTGTGGAGTATAAATAGTTTGACAGAAGTTGTAATTTCCTCCTTTTATTTCTTATCTACAAGAAACTTTATCCTTGCTCCTTAGTTATTTAACTCTTCTCCAAGGGTTGGTTCAACCTTTTCTTCCCATTCCTTATACACTTCTACTCCTAATGGTCTTGGTAACTTTAGAAACAACTTATCTACTATCAACTTTCATAATAGCAGCCAGCAATTGTGCAATTATAGAAAAATTCATGTATATACCCTTTTAACAAAATACCAATTCTTTATTTACAACTGCTCTAAATTCCTTACAGGATCCCTTTGTTAGTCATACCTACCAATCTATGGTCGTTCTCTTGTTAATACTACCCTTACCCTACTATAAAAATTATATGAATTTGCCCCTAAAGTTTTATTTGTGGCTACATGTTGTGGAAAATTTTTCTTTTCTAATTCCTACATTGCTCTTACAATTTCTCCTAAGAAAGATTCTAAATATATGTACATTTGGTCTGTATTTTCTATTGAAGAACTATATCTCCATGCTCTGAGAACCATTGTCTGATAAGATCATATTTTACATAACTTTTAACAAGCAATTAGTGATTAATTTGTTTTGAATTTTATAAAAATTACTAGATTTGGTACTTGGATTGTTTAAGTTTATGTTTTAGGTCTAAATTGAATAAAGGAAAGCATAACAAGGCAGTTTGAACTGAAATTGAAGAATCTCAAGGGATACACGGGATTTTCTAGATCATATGCTACCGACATACAGTCGGCCTACAAGTTGATCAGAATGTTAAACTTTAACACTGCCTCTACACTGCTGGTGTTCGACTCATCTTTGAAATGGAACAAATTCAAGAATTCAAAGGGCAGCAAAAAATCCTATACGCCGCCGGCATTCAGGCAGTGCATGTTTAACATTAGTAGCCAAAAATCAAGCACTGGCTCAATGTTGCTAGTGTGGGAATACATGAAGGCTAGCTTCTGCAATTTTGTCCAATGCCGGCGTTTTGGGAATTAAAGCTGCTAGTGTTGAGACAGTGTTGAATGCTAAAAGAATGCAATTCATTAAAGTCGTTACAAACACAACCGGCTTTTGAAGTGAATCTAGTCGACCTTTGATATTTCTTTCATACATCGACATTTTCAAAACCATACGCCGCTGGCATTTAAGCAGCATAGGGCATCCACATAAACCAAATTGTTTAAGTCAAAGCCAAAGCTGCTAGTGTTCAAGCATTGTAGCAATGTATACCGCCTATAAGCAGCCGGCGTATGTTTTGTAACTACAAAAATTAGATGAAACGCCTGAAATTTTGCTTATTTATTCTAAGGTTTCCTTGTTATAGGGACATTCGGAAATCATTAGAAAAGAGAGAAAAAGAGAGTTTCAAAAATGTTTTGAGTTTGTTTCTTCTTTAGGGCATTAAAACCCTAATATTCTAGCAACATAGAAGTGATTAAGGTTTAGATACAATCAAGCAATGCCTACATTTGTGGGATTATGGATCTGAAAACATAATTTTATGAAAGAAATCAATTTTAAGGTGTTTATATCGCTATTTTATCATATATATATATATATATATGCTTGATTGTATTTTGAGATGCTTGTTCATAGATTGTTATGATTATGCATGAATAGATTTGATGAATTAATTTATGAATCATGTAGATATTGACTTTAATTATTTGGAGATTTAGTTATCTTTGCTTGTAAATCTGTTTCATATGTGCATGATCAACAACATAAATTAGATGGATACGATTAAAGATACTCGAGAGGGATTCAATAATCCGTACAATTAAAACTTAAGTTTTTGAAAAAGGTTTGTCATAGGGATATGCAAGTGTGTGATGAAATTAAGAATTCACTGATCTTATTGTGGTTAGAATTATGAATTTAGGTCACTTAGTAGTGCTTAGTTTGTAGTTTCAACTAGAATAATAAATTTGGTGAGAGCAAATTACTATTAAACAGTTAATCATAGATAAATTGTCTTGGTAGGATACTTTATGTTATGATAAGATTTTGTTACTCCAGAGGTGAGCAATTTCTAGTGAATTTGATTAAATCCCAAATAATTAATTTCAAATGTCAATTTGAAGCATGAGTCATTTCAAATGAGAATATAAATGCATTATTCATATTTGTATTTGCATCTCTTAAACCTATATCTCTCATTGTTGTTGCTAGAATATACGGTTTCAATCCTTAACAATCATTTGATAGTTAATTTTTAGTTAATCATTATAGAGTAATTAAGAATCTAACATTTGATAGCTTAGATTAAGGAATGATTCAAATTCTAGTAATTATCTATATATCTCCCTGTGGATGCGACCCAGACTTACTAGATAATGCTGCATTGTATCCGGTGGTTTTGCTGACCGGTTAAGTATTACACTTGTATTTGAAATTGAAAATTATTAGAGTATAATAGGTGTAATTACTGCAGTTTCAGTGTCCAATTATCAACTAATGGTCTCCAACTTTGTGGATCATATGCACTTATATTTAGTATTTTGCATCATCTATCAAATTCCTTTTATCTAATATTTCAAGTGGCATCCTTTTTCCTTTATACATCCTTTCACCTGGTTCTCTTTCAATATAATGAGTATAAGGTGCTCTGCTTGGGATTCATTCCCACATGTCCTGTCCTCTTTATGTTACTATAAAAGGAAATGTATTTGAACCTGTATCTTCATTGTTGTCCATCATAGTATTTTTAGACACATGTGTTTGTTCTCCTATGGTCCCAATATCTCCTTGTGAACTTGTTTTTTACTCAAAATATTGTCTAGACTTAGAATCTTGCTCTATTTGCATAATTTCATCTGCCAATTCTAAAAACATTTCTTCATATTTATTTTCTCCTCCAAAACAATAATTATTAAAACAATAAACATCTTCTTGTTATGTTTTCTTTTTAAACTTTACTCATTGCATTTCTCCTAAAATTCTTTTTTTTTTCTAACCATATTTCATGAGGAATAGGATCTTCTCCATATCCTATCAAAAACCCATCTTCCCAATATTAGATTGATCTTAATGATTCTTCCTCATTTATATCATCTTCTTCCTTTTTGAGATTCCATTTATTAGCTTTTGTCTCATGTGCGTAGGAATTCTATCTAGTATTAAGATACCTTTCCATTTTCTTTATCTTCTTAATTGTGTCATCAACACCACTTGAAGTTGTAATCCTATCTCCTTTCCATCCTTTAATGAAAGATAATAGTAATAAAAAATTATAAACAGTATAATTAAGAGAACTATAAAACAACTATAATATAATTGGATATTAAACAAATAAATATAAATAGTTAAAAATTATAAGGCTAAATAAAAGATAATTGATATTACCAACAGTAGTGATAATAAACCATAATAATAAAGTTGGACAATAATATAAAAACAGTTTAATATTAAACAATAATGTAAAAATTGGATATTAATGAGAAATTAATAATAAAAGTTTTAACGTGAAAAGATAACATGACTTTGATACCAAATTGAGTATCTTTTTATCACGAGAAAAGACTTTATATTAATGGTAAACAATTAAAGCGAAGATAGTTAACCAGTGGAGTAATGTTTTCTTTAGAGAATGCACCTCATGCTCACACCATAACCTACAAGGTCAAAACACGATAACCTCTGTCTTAAACAGCCCCATCAAAGGGTTTTTTAAGCCAACCCTTTTTGTATAATCTCTAAAGGAACCAGAGCTTTACTATAAAAAATGGTGTCTTAATCTGTTTATCCATGCTATAAAACCTTATCACATGATACAAAGGTTTAATAAGTTTTTAGAGCATAGTTATCTTTCTTACCTTAAAAAGAAAAATAGTCGAACATGATGAGAGGAAACTTATAAAAGTTTTATTGAAGATGGTGGAAGTATATTATAAGGACACTCTTACAGAATTTAAGTACTTAGAAATATCATTCAAAAAATACTAAAATACTCTCTCTGATATTTTTCCTAATACTCCGGCCTCTCTTCAACTGAGAACATACCCACCTATTATAGAAAAGAAAAATAGTAAAAAGTGCTACAATGCTAACGGTATTGATACCATACTAAATAGTGTTGCTATAGTACTAAACAATGTTGCTACAGTGCTCTTGTGTTTTCCTTTTCCGCATTCTTCATGTCTTTTTTTATTTTTCTTTTTGTTTGAAATTCTCCATCTGATTTTCCCATTTTGCTTTTCGTATTTTCCGTTTGTCCTTTATTCCTTTTCAAAACCTACACAAAACCTATCGTCTCCTTTCTGATCTGCTTTTTCATTTTTTCAAAACCTACATATCTTTTCTTTTCTTTTTCTTTTTTTTTTAACACAGTCTTAGGATATATGTACCCTTTAAATTGGTTCATCATGATAACATTATGCATTACTTCTATATATATGCTCTCTTTAACCTTTCTATCCCTTGTGTTATCATGTTTCTTCTATAAGCACATAATAGAATGCATAACATTGAACTAGTTAAGCATCGCTATTCACATTTGATCATGGGGTAATGTCGCAAATAGTACCTAAACTTTAGCAAAATATATAATTAGGTACTCAAAACTTTAAAATTGATCAATTTTACACCTTAAGTTTCAGTACTAGAAAACTAGCCTTTAAAAATAGAAAATTTGCAATGAAAATTTTTGTCTCTAAAAAAAGGAATTAGCGACAGAATTACTATGGGTTCGTGATGACATAAATTATGAATAATTTTACAATTTTTATATACATTTGATAGAATTTACAATGGATTACAAACTGATTTGCGATGGAACTTTTTCCATTGCAAATTTGTCTCTGATTTTAGTAAGAAGTAAATTATTTTAGCACAAGTTTCCATTTTTTTCAAATTCTGTTGCAAATTTGTCTCTAAACTAAAATTATTATATATATGTATATAAAAATAATTATGTTTAAAATATAGTTTTAAATATACATATAAAATATAATATATATAAATGTGTATTATATAATATGGACTTATGTCATATTTGTAAATTAATTTTATTATATAATAAATATTGAAATACCCAAACTCTCACCTAATTAATTTAGAAATGGGTTAATTGAATAATATAATAGATAGTTAATTTTAAACATAGTTAGATGAATTAAATAAATAAAATAAATAGACAATAGAGTAAGGAATAAACAATTTGATGTAATTAAATTAGTAAATATAATTGGATTGAAATTGAGATATGAAATATGAAATAGCCATGAATTCCTTAAATTACATATTAATGTGTTATTGGAATGAAATATATATATATATATATATGTGTGTGTGTGTGTGTGTGTGTGCTTGGTTAATATAATTGGTATATGTGTTAGACATGTGCTATTTTGTATGTGTATAGTATAATGACATTAATATTTTTGTATTACATGTATAAATGTGTGTATAGTGTAATGAATATATGTGTCTTTTGCAAATTAATATGTATGTGTTATGTTTAGAATTTAATAAAATTACTTTTGAATAGCTTAGGATTTGTGACAGAAATTTTACAAACTTTAAGCCCACTTTTTAAGCCTAAATACAACTCAAATGTATTTGAAATTTACTCAAATTAATCTTAGGAAAAATATACCCCTAATGGCAAATTTTGGATGATTATTGACTTTGTTTAGACATGTTTTGGACCCCTTTTTGGCAGCACTATTCCCCATACGATTTTCTCTTTTCTTTTCTTTTCTTTTCTTTTCTTTTCTTTCCTTTTCTTTTCTTTCCTTTCTTTCTTTCTTTCCCATCTCAAAATCTTAAACCCTAATCCAAGAACAACTATAAGCTTTAGGATTTAAACAACATTCCAAGCCAAGATTTAGTCATGTGAGTTGAATGCAAACTTTATCTTTTTACTTTATGTTCTATATTGTGTTTGTTTGTAAATGTTAGATAGAAACGAATTTTATGTCCTAATTGATGTGGGATTTATTTGGTGCTTTGATGGTGGTTTAAACAAGATTATATAGCTAAAGGAATAGTAGTGTATATCTTATATGAGTGGTGATGTGTGGGGATGAATGTTTTGGAAGATTGAAGGATTGAGTATTTGAGATGTGAATTTGAAGTGTGATTAGTGTTTTGATGATTAGAAATAGAATTCATGTTGTTAGGATAGTGTTTGGATCATATAACAAGCTTAGGAAAGTTTGGATTAAGTTTGGGGAATTTTTGAAAGGGAACAAAGTTGTAATAAAACAGGGGAAATCAAAAACATTTTCGTATAGGTTAAAATTTAGTCGTACCCCGGCATCTGGGACTTCTACGCCGCCGACTTATAGGCGGTGTTGGAAGCGAACAGAATCAAATTTCCTAAAGCCGTTTGAACGCTGCCTGCTTTGGCTAGAAAAGTCAGCCAACGTTATGTTTTCAAATTGTACGCCAGCTACTGGGATTCTAAAGCCGCCGGCGTAGAGTGAAAAGCTGCCAGCATACATGGATACGCTGCCGGTACATATCTCTCGGCAAATTTTGGAAATTTGGATTTATATTCTACACCGGCTCAAAGCCGCCGGCGTAGAATGAAGGCTACTGGTGTATGATTGAACGCTGCCAGCGTTAGCAGTGTTGATCTTTAGTGTATTGAACACCGACTCAAAGCCGCTGGCTTTAAATGCCAGCGTATCCCCTGCGCTTTTGAATTTTAAAAACTTTCTTCAAAATTTTTCAAAGTTTGATATATGATCAATTAAGTATTTGTTAAGTGTTCTATGATATAATAGGATGTTTAAATGCTTTATTATGACTTTGTATTAATTTATTTGGATTTCTTTGATTTATTATATTTTCAACTAGTTAATTAGTGCTTAAGCTAAATGTAAAATTTAATATTATTTTAAACAGTGATAGATTCTCGCCCAGTTAACCCCGTTAATTCCCGAGCTATCTCAGGTACGCAGTAACCTGCTTGTTTCTTTGTTAGGGTAGGCATCACAACTAAACTACTTTAAATTAAGAAAACTTATTAATTGATGAGTGTTGATTGTCTTTGTTTGCAATTGAATTTGGTTCGGAGAGTGGCACCCTGCTCAGATTGGGGGCAAGGTACTTTCTTGTTAATGGATAGAATTATTTAGGAGATATGAGTATCCGAGCTGCTCATATCAACCCCCTGAGCGTCGTGATACGTTACTCAGGATCCCCTAGTATTACGTGCTACGCCGGAAGGTGGGGTTGCCTAGTCTGTATGAACAGTAGGGACCACTCAGGGAGGCGGACGTAATACTAGATCCTTGTTGTTCAGAGTTTGAATACTCCCATGTTGTTTTACTAACTAAAAACTTAACAATAAACAAGTGATTGTTGCATAATGCATTTAGCCTAAGAATGTGTGATCCACTTTGCATTTTGTATTCGTTACTTGTGTACTGGGCCTTTAGCTCATACTTTATCCATTTCAGGTGATGACTCCGATGAGTTCTATACGAGTATGGGGTACGGAACAGACTTTGAAGATTTTCTTGATGGTTTGGAGGATTAGAGCTAACCTTGGAACCTATGACTTGTAATAGATTAGATGTGATTCTTTTTGTTGATGATGTAATTAAAGTGTTAGTTTGAGGTTGTGTTTTGAGAATTTTGCTAAGGCTTGTAAGAAGACTTTGGATGTAATATATATATGTACTTAGCTATTTAGAAGTTAAGTTGTACTCCTTTGCAAAATGTGTTGATAGTGTAGTAGTATAGCTTCGCTTAAGGTTTTAGGAAGAAAAAAAATCTATGTTTCCTATTGTATATTATCTATATGGAATTAGATAAACAATTTCTCAAACAATTCCTTCAGGCAACCTTACATATAATCTTATAGGTTATATGTGGTTGGGGAACTGTTATCGCCTATTTCAAATTTAAGGGTGATAGCGGGTCCTTACAAAATATTTTCCAAATCATTTATGTTCCTCAATAACTTTTCTATTTAAGATCAAATAATCCAATTTCATTACAATCCTTCATTTTAAACCCCTTTTATTTCAAATTTAAGCTCCTAAATTTAAAAAAAAAAAACATTTTAAATGTTTTATAAACTCCTAAACCCTTAAACTTTAATTAACTTTCATTTTATAAAATCTTATTAATTTTTGAAATCAATTACTTGCTTAAAAATATCAATTTTAGACCAAAAGCCAAAGTAAATATCTGATTTTCATAAATTAAACTTTTGAGTTGTGTTTTTATATCAAGTTATAAATTTATACATGTATGTTCTCAAATTATTTTCTAATTAGTTTTGATACTTAAGATAATGATCTATGAAGTTTAAATCAAAATCTTTATCCATAAATATTCATAATTATTTTCATCCTTATCTCTTTAATTACTTTTTCATCTTTCTCTAAGTTGCCTCCCCATTCCTTCCTTTTTCTTCTTTTTCTCTCTTCCATTCTTATGTTTCTTGCTCCTTCTTCAAAACCCAAGATCTTAAATCTCAAATCCAACAAGTAATTGGAAGAAAATGAAGAGGGAAACAAGATTAAAAAGGAAGATCATGCAAGATATAGTCTCAAAAGCTAAGGAAAGTAGAAATAATGGAGTTTTGAAAGTTTGAGCTTTTTCAAAACAAGTAATAGTTGTTTCCTTTGATTTATTTGTTGTTTGTGCATGATAGTGATGAGTTTATGTTAGATTTAAATTGGGTTTGTGATAAAATGGTTGAATAATAGATATGTAGTATATGCATTATTGGAGAAGATGATAAATAGTGGATATAGGGTTTGATGAAGTGGGTTTGATGATGTAGGATGAGAAAAATATGTTTGGAAAGGTTGTGAATATGATTTTGATCTTGTATACTGCTATTAGGATGATTTAGTTAATGTAAGTGATGAACAAGTAGTTTAGATAGTGTAAAAAGACAAGCAAAACACACATCTAGGATCCCCTATTCATCATGGGCGTGATACGGCCTGTAATCTCCTTAGAACATGAATTTTCAAATGACTAATCTTAGATCAAAGCTATGACAGAAGGGGTTATCTCCTCAAGTTAAAATTTTCCAACATGACACTATTTTGTAATTTAATCTTAACTTTTTCATCTGAACTTAGATTAAGGTGATTAAAAATGCTTTAAAAAGCATAAAAAGAGATCTACAACTTTCAAGTTTCAAGTTTTTGGAAATTGTAAAACTAACAAGGCCTAAATTTTACATGTTTCTAGCTATTTTATATCCAACAAAGTTGAAAACATTTTTTTACTAAGTTTAGTGTTTGTAGTTAAGTATAAAATTAATCTTTTTTAACTAAAATGAAATGAATAAATGATAGTTAATGTGCTATAATAGTTAATTGATATAATTAAGGGTGAGTTTAGTGAATTTATAGATTCAATGAATAATTGGGTTAAATATAGAAGTTAGATATAAAATGAACTATAAGGAGCTAAGATGAATTTGATTTAGAATAAGATGATTAAATAAGTAAGATGCTAATAAATATTTGATGATGATCTAATGATGTAAGGACCCGACCCTCTAAATCCCGAGACTTAGACTACCGAGTCTCCAACCACATATAATATTTTCATATTATATGTAAGGTTATCCTAAATCTAACAGTTTATGAATATTGTTTGATCAAAATCACTATAACTTTATAAAGAACTTTTAAACAAAACAAGATTGCTAATAAAAGCAATCTATACACACATTTACATCATATAAACATTGTTTAGTGTCAATACAAGACACTACAAAAATTACATGTTTGCCTAAACAAAAAGACCCTAGAGGATCTTAAGGTCTTTAACAAATAGGCTTAACTAACAAGCCTTCTATACATAACTTTTTCCTTAGCAAAAAAATTCTTCCCAAAAGTTCAGGGTGGTCGGATCCTATTTGTCCCACTCATCCAGAAATCTCTCGAAATCGGATCCATAGCCCAAATCATCATAAAACTCGTCTCCAATACCTGCAAAGCAGCAAAAGTGAGCCAGAGGCCCAGTACACAATAACCAATGCAAAAACAATTCATCAAATTGTTGTAATGCTACATTAGACAGGTGATTATCTTTATTACATTTTCTTGCACAAATCAATAGGGGGGTATTCAAACCCCGGTCACGCTTTGGGAATTCAGGGATCCTGAGTAACAGCAGCTGCTCAGGGGGTTGATATAAGCAGTCTGAATACTTATATCTCCTATATCTATTCCATGAAGATAATAGCTTCATTTAGGGTTTAAAAGCCGTTGCCCGACTCTACTTAAACTCAGTCCATAACATGAGCCTAGTTCACAAGTTCCTATAAACTTTGAACTAAATCATGGTATTTCCCCCTAAGTTTAAGCAAACGTTACTTAGATACTAGTTCCCCCTATCGGCTACCCACTTAACCAAAAAGAATCGTTATTGCATCATAGCGTACCATTGCATCATGGTAAAGTCATTGCATCATGACTTGGTTAAGCGCCTAACTAACATGTCATTGCATCATGACAGGTTTGCTGCTCCTCGGACCAAATTAAACAGCCTAATAGACATCCAATTCATTCAAATATTAAGCCAAGTTAAGTTAAGTTGAATTAGGAATGCCTATTCCTAGCAAACATCAAAACAAGTTATTGCGTACCTGAACTCGTTAGTATATAACTAGGATCTCTCGGTGAATAACTAAACGAAGAATCCTTAACTAAAATAGAAATATCACAATAATCAATAAATCAATAAATATAGATCTCACTCTCACAATTATACTCATATTATCTCTATATATCATAAATAAATCAAAGAAATTCAAAGAACTGAATACAAAGTCATAAATAAGCATTAAAAGATCCTATTATATCGTAAATCACTTAATAAATACTTAATTGCTCAAATAACAAACTTCGGAAAATTTTAAAAAAAGTTTTTAAATTTCAAAAGTGCAGGGGATACGCCGGTAATCAACGCCGGCGGCGTTGAGCCGGTGTTCAATACTCTAAAAAATCAACACAGCCAACGCTAGCAGTGTTCAAGGGTAAGCCAACTGCCTTTTTATCCTACGCCGGCGTAGAATCCAAAACCAAAAATTTTCAAAACATCCAGAGAGGTCTAAGCCGTCCGCTTACACAGATACGCGGGCAGCTTTGACATATATGCCAGCGGCCTTGATTCCCAGCAGCCAGCGTACAATATGAATAAGAGAACGCCGACTGACTTTCCTAGCGAAAGCTGGCGGCGTAGAAACCCAAATTGCTGGCGTACATTCTGAAGAACAAACGCTGGAAATTCTTATTGTAAAAGCCGGCGGTGTTAAGAGAATTGAATCCAACGCTGCCTTTACGCCGGCGGCGTTGAATTCCCAGGTGCCGGCGTATGTTTTAAAAATAGGCTTAAACGAAAAACACAATTCCCCTGTTTTTCTACTTTGAACAATTCAATCCTAAAACACTTTAAAACCTTCCTCAACTACATTTTCAACCTCCTATACTAACCTCTACCTACCCTACTCAATCTTAGCAACTCAACACAAGAAATCCATACACTTAAACACTTCAAATTCCACTTCAATCCATTCTAAATTCTCCTACACAAATCCTCTTCACATCTTCCCAACACTTCATATCACTTCAATAATACATGCATCAACTCACACACTCACAAACTCATTCCTAGCTCATCTCAATACATGAACAAATAATTTTGATAACATTAAACTCATTTCATCCAAAAATTCATGCAACCACTTCGAGAAAGAAAAACAAAACAACAATCACAATTAAATCAACTCACATACATATACTTTGTCTTGAGGAGAACTTTGATTTTTAAAACTTGATATTGATCTTGACTTGAGCTTGGAAATGGAATGGAAAGAGGAAGAAGAAAAGAAAGAAAGAAGAAGCAAAATTCGTATAAAATATTAGGGCTGCAAAAAGGGAGTTCAATTAAGCTTAATTATGCATAAAACATATTCCAAATTTACCCCCTAAGGCATATGCAACTTTAATTTGCATTTGGGGTGTATTTGGGTCTCATTTGGGGCTTATATTGGCTTAATTACTAACTTAACTACTAAGAACTTTATCAACTAACCTTAAGTGAAATTAAAGTTGATTTATAAATCTAACTTAACTTAACATCTTAATGTACAAAAGACATAATTAATAATTTTATTACACACACACATTAATACATATAAAACAAAGATATTAATTTCAATATATATATACAAAATAATACATTTTAGGCCACTAGTAACATAACCATTATAATCATCATGCTCATTCAATCCAATACTTAAGATAAATAAATAAACACATGGAATTTAAATAGAATTTAAATCTAGGTCATTTCAAATGAAGTAAATGAGTATAACTTAAAAATTGGATTAAGTAATCAAGCTAGACCAACATAGACTTAAGTTAACATGTGTCTTTGATATAAAATGAACTTAGCTAATCGATCTATGTTTAACTTGGCTTAATAAAACTAAATGAAGTAAAATGAAGTGGATCAATAATAGCTAATGTCATATGTTTAATATTTGAATAATTAGGATTAAGTTAAGTGAGTGAATAAGTTTAGTAACTAATTGGATTTAACATAAAACTTAAGTATAACATGAACTTATGTAAAGAACTTAATTTAATTTGGTTTAATAAACTAAAAATGAATTAAAGTGATTAAGTTTAATCAACTTGGCTATGATTAAGTTAAAATAGACTTAATAGCTAATAATTAGCTTAGATTAATATGTTTGGATAATCTATGAATAACATGGGGAATTTATTGTTTCAAATGTTTGTTTATTGAATAATATGAGTCTTTTTTAACATGAATGTTTTGGTGATGCTTTTGTAATAAAAGCCATAAATGAAGTGAAAAGAAATACTTTGACAGACAAATAAGAATTGTTTGTATCTTGGTGGGCCGATCTTCACACCCATGACAAGGTTCTTATTTTGTGTCTGATCAAATAGGGTAATAAAATGAGTTTGATATAAGTGGATAATTAATTAAATTGCTTATATGAGTTTAATTGTTGAACTGATATATGGATACTTAGTTTATCTCTTGAGATGGATTCTAGTCTACCTTCTATTTCTATTTAGATTTCGAATTAATAAAGCAAGCAGCAACTTACTTGTTGGATGTTAGGATAGGCATACTAAAATGAAGTAAAAACTTAAAGACAACCTTTATAATTGAATGCTACTTGTGCTTGTGCCGTTGAATCTGGTCTGGGGAGCGGCAACCCTATCATGATGCAATGACATGGTAGTTAAGCACAAAGATGTCATGACGCAATGACAAATACCATGATGCAGTGGTACACCATGATGCAATGATGATTTATATGTGACTCAGTGGGTAATTGATGGGCAAATGGTATCTACATAACATTTACTTAAGCTCAGAAGGAAATAACATGTTTTAGTTCATGTTTATGGGACCAATTGAACTAACTGATGTTATGGATTGAGATAAGTGGTGTGCATGATGGCTATAAGCTCTAGAAGAGGCTATTTTCTCTTTCTTGGTTAGGTATAGGAGATATAGGTACCTAAACTTCCTATATCAACCCTCTGAGAAGCTGTTGTTACCTAAGAGCCTCAGATTCTCTTGGATTGTTTCGGAGTATGAGTGCTCTAGTGTTGACTTGCTTGCTTTTAAGTTAAAGATAATATCTTGTTGTTTGTACATTGCATTTAGTTAAGCTTGTGTGCCACTCCATGTGTGTTTGTGTTACTGTGTACTAGGCTTCAGCTCATTATTGTTGTTGTTATATTTTTCTAGGTATTTTATTGAATTGATGAGGATGAATGACTAATGATTATAATGTTGGTGATGATGACGAGTTGATGAGGATGATGTTTATGTTGTTGATGTCTAATTTAAGTTATGGGCGATCCTGGAGATTTGAGAAGAGAAGTAAAGTGGGTTAGGACCAAATATATATTGTATTATGTTTATGTTTTATTTTAAAGAGCTGGATTTATCTTCAAAGTTTGTATTTCTTTTAAAGAGGGCTTGGTGATTCCATATGTTTGTAATTGTTAATCTACTCATGAAAGTAGATTATAAAATATTTTTCTAAAGTTTTGTTTCTTAGAAAGTTGATTTGCTCTAGTGGGAGTAGAGATTTATAAATTATTTTTATAAAGTTCAAATCACCACTGTTAATTCCAATTTTCTTAAAAATCTAAACAAATTATTTCACGAATTAAAATCGGGTAGCAATGTTTAAAATAAGCATATCATTCCAGGAAGCCTGAGCATATAATACCTAAAGTATTATACGTGGCGGTAATGCCTTAAACAAATTTTGGGTGTTACAAATATAATATGTATAATCATATGCCATTTACAACTAATACCATATATTTTATTTATAATATTTTTATTAATATATTTGTATATTTATATATATAAAGTATAAATAATAAATAGTACTTAAACTATTTTTGTTATAAACATTTGTACATTTCATTAGTTATTATTTGCATCTAATATATATTATCTTACATAATAACTTATAAACAAAATTAAAATATAAAATTGATAAAATAACTTATAAGAATAATATAATATGTTATATATAAGTAATATAAAAAAATAATACTTAAAAATAAAGTATATTTCAATAATAAAATATGTAAAATAAAATAACAACTGCAAAATGTAAAGTTGGTATATAAAAACATATATAAATATTATATTTTATTTTAACAATAAATTAATAAAAATATATATTCATATTATTTATAATTTTTTTATATATATATTTATTATAATTATTCATAAGTTATTGAATATATAAAAATTTTTTTATATACATCTTACAAAATTTATATTTATATACTATATATTATTTAAAATATAATAACATATTTTTCAAAAAAAATATATTAGGTAAAAATATAGTATATTTAAATAATAAAATGAATCATGTAAACTTTTTTAATATATATAAATTGATATGTATATTATTTTATTAATATATTAATGAAAAATAGATTCTTTATTGTTTAGAGTACCATTATTATACATATCTAATAAAATATATATATTTATAAGTTTTACATAATGTATTAACTGTAATAGAAAATGATATAAAAATAAACAAATTACTTTAAAATATATAATTTATTATGTTAATATAAAATATTAAATAAGTAATGTAAAAAGTATAACTATATATATACATTGAATATATATAAAAATTTATATATACATACTATATAATATTTTTTTAATAATATTATTATATTTGGAAAAATAATTATAATGTTCTAGTAAAAAATATTATATTTATAATAAATATATAATTTAAAATAATTATTAAAAAATGGAAACTTACTATGTATAAATATTACATATTATTTTAATACAATATTAATGAAAAATCCTTAATAAATAAGCAAATTGAAATTATAAAATAAAAATTAATTATAAAAGATATGTAAAATGTTTTATAGTTATAATATTGTAAATTGTGACATCTCTTAAATAAACAGCAGTGGAACTTTATTCATGAAGATATGAATTAGTTCATCGATTTAATGCTTCCGAAAATTTCAATGTTAAGTGTGCTTAGTATATAATATTCAATGATGGGTGATCTCCTCAGAAGGATAAATAAAAGGTAAATAAGAATTTAAAAAAAATTATCTTATAATTAAAGACAGATTTGTGACGGAATAATTTTATTTATTATTTACTAATTGGGTATTTAATAATAACTAATTCTAAAACAGAGACAGATTTGCGACAAAAATTTCGTTGCAAATTTGCGATGAAAAATAAATCTGTCTCTAAAAGAATTAACGATGATGATTTTTGAGACAAAAATTTACGATAAGTTCATAGATAGATTTTTCACTTTGACAAAATTTTTTGTCTCTAAAGCTAAAATTTCATGTAGTTTTTAAAATTGATCAATTTGGTACCTTATCTTTGAGATTGATCAATTTAATACCTAAAAAACTTTGAAATTTAATGAAGGTGCCGTTGACATGCATGAAATTTCTTCTAAGTATTAAATTGATCAATTTGGTTCAAAATTTATATACTAAATTAAACAATTTCAAAGTTTATGTATCTAATTGCACATTATGTCAAAGTTCAGGCACTGTAAAGACCCGACATGCTCAATTCTCAAATTAAGCACACCAAGTCCCCAACCACGTATACGTAACGTTGTCTTAAAAGAAGGTGTTTATGTTGAACATTGCTATTCAATTTTAGATTATGAAATCATTTAGTTAGATTCTGGCAACAACTGGATTTAGCAGCGGAAAATAAACTTTAATAAAAACGTTTCTAAATAAAAGCATTTCAAACTTCCACTATTAAAAGTGGAAAAGCTTTCACTTTGATAAATATTTACAAAAGATTATTTACAAAAACATGGGCACTAACAAGCCCTTAAAAGAAAATACAAATTTATAATTAAATCCAGTCCTCTTATAAAACAAAACAAAAGAAGAAACAAAATACAAGTAATATCTCGATCCTATCACACTTCACTCATTCTCTCATATCTTCATAATCGCCCAAAACCCGAGACAAATACCATCACATCGATCATCATCACCATCACCATCCTCATCAACATCAACATCAACATCAACAACAATAATAAGAACAACAACATCAACATTCTCCACATCATCATCAACTTCATCAACATCGTCTTTATCAACAACAAAACCTGTAAAAAGAATAACAACAACAAGAATGAGCCGAAGCCCAGTACACAGCAACACAATCACACACGGAGTGACACACGGGCTTAACTAAATGCAATGCATCAATCCACAAGTTATTATCTTTTCATTAAAATAAACAAATCAACAATGGAGCACTCACACTCCGGAACAAGCCAATGGGAATCTGGGGGTCCTGAGTAACGCTCACGACGCTCAGGGGGTTGATATAAGTAGCCCGATTACTTATATCTCCTAGATAACGTTACACTAAAAAGAAACAGTAATCTCATCCAGGGTTTATAACCGTTACCCAACTCTACTTAGACTCAGTCCATAACATGAATCTAGTTCACACGCTCCCATAAACGTTGAACTAAACTATGGTACTTCCTTCCAAGTTTAAGTAAATGTTACACTGTTACTATATTCCCTTGATTACCCGCCGAGCCATGTCATTGCATCATGACAAGTGGCCTAAGTGCCTATTATAATATTGTCATTGCATCATGACAACCCACCGAGCCAAATCATTGCATCATGACAAGTGGCCTAAACGTTTATTCTAACATTGTCATTGCATCATGACAAGTTGTCGCTCCTCGGACCGGATTCAACGACTTAAAGCACAATCAACACTCATCAATTATTAAGCCGAATTTAAGTCTTAATCAGTTTAGAATGCGTATCCTAACATTCAACACGCAAGTTACTGCGTACCTTGAATATGAAATCCAAACATAGCCTTAGAAGGTTGATAAAAGCCAATCCAAAAGAATCAGAACCAAAACCAAAACCAAACATCTGTTTCAAGAAATTGAAATCACATAAGAACTTAATCTAGTACTCATTCATATTAAATGTAACCATATCACAACCTATTATTCACATATCAATATATATATATACAAAACAACATATATATATATACATATAACAACACGTTACTCCCATAACAATATATATATATATATAGACAAAACAACATACTCCTCGTGTTATTCGAAGATCACCCTAACACATTCATTTAACCCCGTTATTTTTTACTAACCCATTGTAGCTTAACCTTAGCCGAATTGATTAAAAGTTAGTCATTTAAGTGATTTACCAAGTCAAATTGATTAACCTTAGCCATTTAATTCAAAAGCCAAGCCAAGTGGATTAAGCTTAAGAAATCTAGTTCATTTTAGTTTAATTGAGTTCATTAAGTCAAACTCATTAGAATTAATCATTTAATCTAATTACTAAGCCAAAGTAATTAAACTAACTCAATCTAATTTATTTTAACTCATTCAAGTTCATTTAGTCAAGTTGAACTTAAGTTTGTTAACTAAGTTCATTTTATAACTAACTTCTAGATTTAATCTAATTATTTGTTAAATCTATAAATCTACTTAACCCATGTTTGATTACATGAATTAATTCACTTAACACATCAAATATCACTTTTCTATCTCATTTTAGCTCAAAAAGATCCTTTTCTTAAGCAAAAACACATTTAACAAACAAAAACAAGTTTTTGACTTTGTTTTGGAAAGTGTTGCAGCTGGAAAGAATCAAAATTTAAGCATCTATAAGTTTTGAATTTGTAAAAACTCAAAACATGAAAATTGTAGATCTCTTTTTAATCTTTCCAACGCAACTTGAATCACCTCAATCGGAGGTCGGATGAAAAAGTTATGGCTAAAATACAAAGAGCTGCGAAACAGGGAAAGTCTACACGACCGGGTACACGGCCGTGTACCGAGGCCGTGTTGGGTAAAAAAAATGACCCGAGAGCAACTTTTAAGAATTTCAAGGCCTACACGACCATGTACATAGGCTGTGTACATTGGAGCGAAAAAATGACGAAATCCACTGTTTTCAAAATGCATTTTACACTTCTTAAAATTCTTTAAACTCATTCCAAAGTTACTCTAAAGCTTGTTACATGATCATCCCATCATTCAAACATCACCAAACATCTCCAAAACTTCATCAACTCCAAATCACTATTCATCATCTTCTTCCTCCAACCAAACCCCAACTTCCATCAACCATTAAACCAACAAATACATAAATAAATAGCACTCTCAACCCAATTCAACATCAATTCATCAATTATAAATGTAAATAACAAGTAAAAGAAAAGAGAAATAGAAATAGAAAACTTAGCTTTTAGAAAAGAACACAAGTTGAAACTTCATCCTCTAGCTCGGTTTCCTCCATCTAGTTCATCTCCTAGTCTTGATTCATCCTCTAGTTGGCTTTAATCTTGAGATTTGTTGAAGAATTTGAAGAAAAGAAGGAAAAATGAAGAAGAAAGGAAGAGGGAAAGGAAGCCATCGGTTGGGGAAAAGGAAAATAAAGGAAAGAAAAGAAAAAGGAAGAGAGAGAGAGCAGGAGATGAAAAGAAATAAAAAGAGAAGTTTAAGGCTTAAAATTAGGATATTTTAAAATAAGGGTATCGAATTTAGAACTTTCAGATTAATATCTTTAGTTCTAAAAATATTTAGGAGATGATTTCAAAACCAATAGGATAGAAATTAAGAACTCAAAGTATCAACTTAATTTAGAAATTTATTTTGGATAAAAGATATTTAATTTGAGTTCGGGTTTAAGAACTGATATTTTTATTTAAGCAAATGAACTCAAATTTTGTAAAGATTTAGGAATTAGTGTTTTTGGTCTAAATTGAATGTTTAGGAATCCTCTAAACATTTTTAGAACATGTTTAGAGATTTTAGGAATTTCAAATCTCAAAACTAACTTAATTATTAGCTAATTAAATTTAAGCCAATTTGTCTAATTATATCCTATAATTCATTTTATTCATTTAATCTATTTAAACTCAATTTCTAATCTAGGTAAAGATTTGGGGTATTTCAGGCACCATTCATGACATTAACCCTTTAATTATTTGTAGTAATGGCTTAATTGCTTTATGGAACTAATAAAGGAAGAAAGAAATAGCACATGGCTATATTGACCATCTATTTTCAAATATTCACAATTATTTGGTTTTTATTTGCAATGTTGTCTAGTAGTTACACTTTATGATGATATAGGCCTAGAACTTATGTGTGATATCCCACAAATATAGATGGTGGAACTCTAATCATAGAGGCACTTTTTGGTATAATGGCTTAGAGTTGCTTGGAACTCTAAAGTTAAGTGTGCTCTCTGCCGAGCAATCCCATATGGGTAACCCCTTGGGAAGTGTTGGCATCAAAAGGACAAAACCGTATGGCGTATAGCCAATGCAGACAATACTTCGATGGGTGGAGTTTTAGGACATTATAGGTGGTATCAGAGCAGCTCACCAACTAGAAGTGGAGGAGTATCTTCCTTGTCTAGTGTGGTTCTGGACCTATTGTCGAGCCTGGATTTTTCCACTTATCTGGTTCATTTCTCCTAACTCGATTCACATTAAACCCGAACCCATTTAACATGAATCCTCGACTAGGGGTTAAAAGAAATTTTAATTTTTGAAAATGATTTAGAGTCACCACCCGATATAAATCGGGAAAAAATAAAAGCTAGGATCAATGGGTCGGTTGATCCTAACTTAGCTACTAGTCTGCGAAAATTTGATTTGAAAAATCAACTTTTAAAACCAGATATCATGGATTCGGGGGCTAACCTATTAAAACCAAATTGGTTACCACTTTTGGAATTTTAAATTTATAATCTATCCTTTATATGCTCAAAAAACTCAAATAAAAATATTTATAAGTCACATTTTTGTTTTTCTTTTTATATTTTTATATTTTTTATTTCCCAAAAATTTCACAAAAATAACCAAAATGACAAAAATATTTTTTCATTTTTTATTGTCGCCCCGCAGGTGCCTACGTACTCGCTAATCGAGATCAGACAAAACGTAGTTCTTTTAAAAGAACTTTAATTTGTTGATCAATTTTATATTTTTGAACTTTTCTCACTTTAAATTCATTAAATTTTAAATTTTTATGAAAATCATTTTTTGATGATCCTATGATCTAATCAATTGATTTTTCATTTCATGAAAATACAATTTTTCTAAGTCCAAAAATCATTTTTTTTATCAAAAATTTTGGTTTTGGAAAATCCAATTTTGTCAATTTTATTTATTTTTATCATTATTATTATTCTTCTTATTATTATTATTATTTTTTAATTATCACATAAATTCACAACATATTCAAAATATTTTACAATATATTAAAATTATTTTTCATGCATTAAATATGCATTTCTAAAAGCAATTTATGTATAAATACATATTAAAAATATTCAAAAATATTCAAAAATATAAAAAAAAATAAATTTATATGAAAAATAATTATTTTGATTTTTCTAGATTTTCTGAATTTTTTACTATTTTTTGCTATTTTCTGAAATTAATTATATAATAAACTAATAATAAAATAATGCGGATTGACCTGGGCCGTTGGATGTTCTCAGATCAGATCTGGAGCGTCGGTGGCGCTTGCTTGATCTGGATCGTCTGATCTGAAGACTTCCAATCTGGAGCGTTGATTTGCTTGATCAAATCTAGGCCGTCGAATTTGGATAATCAAATCTGGATCGTCTGATCTGGATGATTAAATCTGAACCGTCTGATCTGCTTGATCAAATCTGGACCGTCTGATCTGCTTGATCAAATCTGGACCGTTTGATCTGGATGATTGAATCTGGGCCGCTGATCTGCTTGATCAAATCTGGACCGTTTGATCTGGATGATTGAATCTGGGCCGCTGATCTGCTTGATCAAATCTGGACCGTCTGATCTGGATGATCGAATCTGGGCCGTCTGATCTGAGCTGACCGTTGACCGTTGACCAGGGGGCGGGTTGGACTTCGGATTTTCGGGTCAAATTTTGGGTCGGATCCGACCCGATCGGGCGAAGAAGACTATTACGCGACTTTTCGAGGAGGATTCCGGCGGCTTTGGTGGTCGTCGGCGGCTGGGAGTTTGTCGGCCCGACGCCTGTGGGGAAGCCGAAGCTGGTGGCGGTGGTGGATCGCGCCCAGATCCACCGTAAGCGGCGGTTCGTGGTGGTGGTTGCTGGCGGTGAAGGTTTTCAAAAAAAAAAATTACAGAGATGATTTTGATTAATTTGATCAAATCCAAGCACACTAAAACAATCAAAACCTGTTGTTCTAACACTGATAAAACATTCAATTTGATCCAAATCTGATCAAATCATTTCGAATTTGAAAAATTCGAATCCCAACTCTAAATTCGAAAATTTCGAATTGAACTTATTGTATGTGTATTTCTTGCAATTGAGTTGCCTTTTGATCCTAGTACCCTTTTTTAGGTTGCAAGCTCAATTTTACGTTTTGTACTGTTTCGAAAACGAATCGATTTTTGCCTCTTAATTTTCACGAATTTAATCCAATAATTCATTTTAATTTGTTTCAACTGATGAATTGATAACTAATCTTTCATATTCTTCATCAAATCATTCAAATGTGGGTAGATGATCATCCAATTTTATCAATTCTTGTATATCCTCATTAATGGACAATTGAATGCTTCATAAATTGTTTGTTTTTTTTTTATTTTTTTTTAGCACGAATTTTGTGACTTTTGGGTTGTTTTTACACATGAATTGTGTATTGATCTTTCATATTCCATGTCTACTTTGCAATGGCATCATCAATTTCAACAATTAATGATGTTTTGTCAGTTAAAAATTGATGCAAAGTAAGGCAAAAAGTCACTTTGATAAGGCAAAAAATAAGATAATAAAAAGGCAAAAATTTGCCTTTGCTAGGGTTTGAACTTGGGTCTTTGAGCTTGGGTGTGTGTTTGGGTCAATGTATTTAACCAACAGGCCATTTGGCCTGTGCCTTGATCACTTAGCCAACTTCATCAATACTTAATTAAGGCTTTTGGAAAAATGAGTTTAATTAAACAAAAATGAAGATTTTGTTTAATTAACTTTATAAATTTAAGCCTTAATTAATTGGGCAAAAATTGGGTGTCTACAGCTGCCCCTCTTTGTGGTAAAGTTTGAACAAAACTTTTGCCACAAAGACAAAAAGATAAACAATTTTTGCTTAGCTTCTCCTCCCAAATTTTATTTTCAACAAAGAGATTTTTATCTTATGCTAAACCATCTGTCGAGTTTAGACTTTGAGATTCGCTAGGTCAACTGTCGAACCTAGACTTAGAAAACTGATAGACCATCTGTCGGGTCTAGATTTTGAGATTTGCTAGGTCAACTGTCGGACCTAGACTGATAGATCGTTTGTCGGGTCTAGATATTGAAAATGATAGGCCATCTGTCGGGCCTAGGCTAATAGATCGTCTGTCGGGTCTAGATTTTGAAAAATGATAAGCCATCTGTCGGACCTAGATTAAAAAACTGATAGACCATCTGTCGGGTCTAGATTTAGAAAAATGATAGGCCATCTGTCGGGCCTAGGCTAATAGACCGTCTGTCGGGTCTAGATTTTAGAATACTGATAGGCCATCTGTCGAGCCTAGACTAAAAAACTGATAGACCATCTGTCGGGTCTAGATTTAGAAAAATGATAGGCCATCTGTCGGGCCTAGATTAAAAAACTGATAGACCATCTGTCGGGTCTAGATTTAGAAAAATGATAGGCCATCTGTCGGGCCTAGACTAATAAGACTGATAGACCATCTGTCGGGTCTAGACTTAGAAAACTGATAGACCATCTGTCGGGTCTAGATTTAGAAAAATGATAGGCCATCTTTCGGGCCTAGACTAATAAGACTGATAGACCATCTGTCGGGTCTAGACTCAGAATACTGCTAAGTCATCTGTCGGACCTATGGCTGATAGACTGTCTGTCGGGCCTAGGCTAATAAACTGATAGACCATCTGTCGGGTCTAGATTTTGAAAAATGATAGGCCATCTGTCGGGCCTAGACTAAAAAACTGATAGACCATCTGTCGGGTCTAGATTTAGAAAAATGATAGGCCATCTGTCGGGCCTAGACTAAAAAACTGATAGACCATTTGTCGGGTCTAGATTTAGAAAAATGATAGGCCATCTGTCGGGCCTAGACTAATAAGACTGATAGACCATCTGTCGGGTCTAGACTTAGAAAACTGATAGACCATCTGTCGGGTCTAGATTTTGAAAAATGATAGGCCATCTGTCGGGCCTAGACTAATAAGACTGATAGACCATCTGTCGGGTCTAGATTTAGAAAAATGATAGGCCATCTGTCGGGCCTAGACTAAAAAACTGATAGACCATCTGTCGGGTCTAGATTTAGAAAAATGATAGGCCATCTATCGGGCCTAGACTAAAAAACTGATAGACCATCTGTCGGGTCTAGATTTAGAAAAATGATAGGCCATCTGTCGGGCCTATGGGCTTTAATTTAGTCATTTGCCGGACCTATGGGCTTTGGTTTGGTCATTTGCCGGACCTATGGGCTTTTGTTTGAATTGGTGCTACTTGAACTGATTCTTGGCTGGACTGGTAACTATAATTCTTAAAGGCAGGATGATGCTCCTTTGAGCAAGTGACCCTAATTTTTTCAAACAATAGGACAACGCTTCTTTGAGCAAGTGATCCTAGATATTAGAAGAACAAAACTTCCTGGAAACTGGATGTTTGAAATCTTATAATTTGAAAACTGTGTTAACTTGAAAACTTTTCTTGAGTCAAGACTTCTTCTTTTTCATTTTTGTTAAGGCCAAATGCCCTTTTTTTTTTAACTTTTGAGTTTAAAACTCTTTTCTCAAAATTTTATCTCTTTTAAAAATTTAGAGATTCCTTTATTCTTTCTTGTTCTTTTTCTTTTTTAAAAACAAACTTTTGAAAAAAACTTCTCTCTCTTTTTTTCACTTATTTCATCATTTTTTTAATTTTGCTAACAAGCAAAGAATTTTATTGATTTCAAAATTGCTAATGAGCGACAACTTCTCCCTTACTTATTTTCTTTGAAGGTCAATCCTTGGTAGCCTTCTTTTCTCCTCCTTGATTAAGGGGCAATAATCTCCAATTTGACTTTCTTGCCTTTGGGGCAAACTAATTCTCATTTTTTCTCGTCATTCCCATGAACTTGGATTGGTTATTTTATGCTTGAAATACTAAGTTAAAGAGGACTTTCTCCCACACTCTTTGGCTTATTTTCACACATGACTCGAATTCCAAAAATTACAGTCCGTTTTGTAAATGATACATTTTGGTTAATCTATCAGGACTTTTCTTGGGTAAAAAAAAATTTGAGCTTTTGGTCATTGGCTTTAATCAAAAGGATATTTCATAGGCTTTTTATTTTTGAAAAAAATTTCAATACATCCCGAGTTTACAAGTCAAGAACCCTTAAGGAAAACTTGATAATGCACTTGTTCCTAGTTTCAAGGGTATTAATAAATCAACTCCTTTGATCTAAAGAGTCTCCAAAGGGTGGAATTTGTGGGTGGGACTTGATGAATTTTGAATTTTAATGATCTTGAGCTATGTATTTTCAAATCATTGATTTTTATCACCTTTTTTTTTTTTTGCCTAATATCTTTTTCTTGTTCTCTTTTTTTTTTCTTCTCTTCTTTTTTTTCTCTTTTTTTTTCTTTTTTTTTCTCTTTTTTTTTTCTTTTTTTTTTCTTTCTCTTCTTTTTTTTTCTTCTCTTTTTTTGTCTTTTATTTTTTTCTTCTTTTTTTTTTTTTTTGCCCTTTTGGGAGACGAATTCAAGGTGATTTGTTCTTTTATAGCTCAAAGTGTATGTGCTGTGTATGGTTTGAAATGAAGACTCTTTTTCCTTTCATAGGAAATGATTTATTTGTGTCAATTGACTACTCTTGAATTGATGCGACTAGGTCAAGTGCATATATTCCTTTTCTCTTATTAATGACCCTAACCTCCAAATTGCCCCATTGTGGGGTGCCCCAATGCGGGGTGGTTCTTGACAGGGTTTATTTTTAAGAATTCCTTCTTTTAAAATAATAGGCCCAACGGGGTTAGCAAGGGATCAATTTTGGTTATTGAAATGAATGCCTGGTATCATCTTAACCTATGTATCAAGTGCAAAATAGACTTCTTTTAAGGAATGAGCCTTATAAATTTCCTCACAATCACTCAACTCTCAAGTGTTTAGTGGTTAGTGTTTGGTATTTGGTTACCTCTTTTTTATCAAAACATTTTCAAGCAATAAAATATCCATATTCAAATTGCCCCAAATATCAATAGAAGATTTCATTATCATTCTTATTACAAAGATAGGCATCGATGTCGATCTTCTTTCTTAAGCTACCTGCCCCTATTGGTGTTGACCGGCACATTCAACTTTTGCATATGATAGGCTACTTTATCAGATGGTAACAACAAACTCTCAATTCTTGATGAAGTGACGCTTGGAAACCCTGTCGGAGTTGGGATAGGATTGTAATCGTCAATTGGCTTCATAGATTTCAGGAGCTCGGGTTGGATAAGCTTAGCATCGATCAAATCTTAGACTTTGTGCTTTAATCTCCAACAATTCTCCATAGAATGGCCCGTTTGACCCATGTGGTACTCACATTGTACATTAGGATCATATTTCCTCGGCTTGTACCCTTCTTTTGGGATTTCAAATGTTATCAGATTCTGTTCTTTATTTGGTTAAGAACTTGAATCATTGGAATCTCAAATTGTGTGAGACGCCTTCGCTGTGTCAAACAATCCTGTTTCTTTTTGCCCCATGCTTTTGAATTCAAAGGCTTCTTTTCTTGCCTCATATTCTTTGGCTTGCAGCTTGATGATCCTTCTTGAGTCTCATAAGATGGCACCTTGTTAGCATCAAGGCCTAAATGTTGGAGTTTATCTAGCACGTGCTTCATAACCTGCTCTAGGGTTTCAATCCTTTCTGTCATTGCTGCAAGTCTTTGCTTTAGCTCTTTATACTCTTTTTGATTTTTCTCTTGTGAATTACCTCTTTGATTTGAGGTGTTGCTGACTTCTTGTGCATGGAGCATGTTAATTGTGAGTTCTTCATCATTAGCCACTAGCTCATCAACAAATTGCAATTGGACCATTTCTGAGTCAATCAAATCCTGAATTTTATTCTTTAATTCCCAACAAACATCAGTAGCATGCCCCTGTTGACCCATATGGTATTCACAATGTGCATTAGGGTCATATTTTCGTGGTTTATACCCTGGTACTGGCTCACTAGGGTATAATAATTGATCCTCTTTCAGCTTCTGGTAAATTTGAGATAGAGGAACTGAGATTTGAGTGAATTTCCTCCTAGATTTTTGTGTAGGATTGTTGTAACTCACTACATTGGCTGTGTCCTCTTCTACTTTCGGTTCTTCATTGTTTTGCAGTTTACCAGAAATGAGGGCATTTTCAACTCTGCATCCTGCCACTTGCTTCGAGAAACTTGCTGATGCATATCCCACAAGATGTGAAAAGAAAGGTTCATCCAAAGTATTGATGAAATTACATGTCAATCCTTTTCAGGGATTGGGGTGTGATTCTTGCAGCTAAATTCTCCATCGTTGGGCATATTCCTTAAGGTTTCTTCTTCTTCTTTTCATATTGTTCAGTCCCAAACTGAGGGTACCATTTCGATGTTGAACTTATATTGGTTGAAAAATGCTCTAGCTAACTTATCCCAAGTATCAACTTCTTGGTGATCTAATTGGGTATACCAGGCTAAGGCTGGACCAGTAAGACTATTTGAAAAGTTTGTACCATCAGTTTGTCAAATTTGGGTATGCCCCATACGTCGTATGTATAGTCTTGTATGCATATTGGGACAACCGGTTCCATTATATTTTTCAAATTCAGGTGCCTTAAATTTTCAGGAAAGGCACCTTCCTCAAACTGTGGTAAGCTTAAGATTGCAGATTGGTCAAAGCCATCAAATGTCTTCATTTTTTCAACCAATTTTTTCTCTATCTCCCTAGCTTGAGCTTCTAGTTCTTTCTTTAGCTCAGCTACATTAAACTCATTTTGTATGTCATCCGATCAATGAGTTGCCCCTCAATTCCTTTCCCTTTCTGTGCCCCTAAGGATCCTTCAGATGTTGTAGGGGTCTTAAGCTGAGCAAGACTTTGTGTTAAAGTCTGCATTTGTTCAGCAATTCTAAACAGGGTTTGTTCCATGGTGTTGGGTCTCTGTTCAGTAGTCTGATTGGGAGTGTTGTTGTTGTTAGCCATCTTGACTTAGTGTGTAAGGGATTAGCTGAACCTGCTCAAAAGCAATTTTAAAATCTTATTATGTTCTTGCTAGCAAAATATCTCCTATTTTTTTTTTTTTTTTTATTATTTTTTTATTGTTTGTTTTTCATTTTTTATTTCTTTTTTTTAAAAGAAAGTTTGGAACATTTTTATTTACAACTTTTATTCTTTTTTTTTTTTTTCAAGTTTATCAAAGAATTAATTGTTTGAAAGAATAATGGATATTCACAAAAAATTTACAAATGATTATTTAAAACCTAAAGTGGAAAAAGTATTTTAAAACAAAACTATTTTTCTTGAATAATGGTAAAAAACAATGACTCTCTCAAAAATTTCGAATAGGGGCTAATATTTTACAAAAACGATAGACTTGATGACAACGAAGTGGAATACCTATGACAAAAGTAACTGTGGTTGGAAAGAACCTATATCTATAGGTGGACAATATATACTCTATGGATATATACAAGTCTACTACACATTTTTTTAAGAAAATATATACAAATGCAAGGATGCAAATATGCACATACTAGCACATGGATGTAAATGGGGATAATGACCAATAGAATTTTGAAAAATATTTACAGGAGTTGTATTAAAAACAATAGTTTCAAAAACCTTTATCAAATCATTTTTATTTATTCAACTAATCTTATAGGGCTAACTAAAACTAAAAGAATATTACTCCACATTTTTTAGACTTTGTTGGAATTGGTTAAAAAACTTTGTTTTTTTTTTTTATTTTTTTTTTTTTAATTTTGATTTTTTTAAATTTTCTTTTTGAAACACCCTTTTTTTTATTTTTAATAAATATTTTATTTGGAAAAAAAATGATACAACTCCATTTTTTTTTGAAAAAATTTGGTCATATCCCATGTTGATGAATGCATGATTTGGTAGGGTTCTATAGGTCCCCCGGTTTAGTGGTACTAAACCGGAGTGGGAGGACATTTCTTGATCTAGAGGGTGGAAAGCCACAGCCTCCGGACCTTACTTCGTCCTCTTCGCTTAGGCTCTTAAGACGGTCTGGGTCCGATCGTATCTAGCACACATTTATGCTAACATGTAGATGCAAATGCAAATAAATAATCTATTCCCCCCCTTTTTTATGCTTGAAATATTAGTATACAATATATTCACAAGACAAATATAAGTACAAAGAATCAATAAATAAATAAATAAGACTGTTGCCCCTTCTTTTTTTTTTTTTTTTATCTGCAAGATTAGTAGATATATTCACAAAACAATTATCCAAACAATGTACAAAGAATTATAATGTATATATTCAAAAAAAATCGAGCAATTTTAAAGGATAAATTTAAAATTTAAAATTCCTAAGTGGCTAGCCCTCTCTTTTTAAAAAATTTAGGCTTCCCCAGTGGAGTCGCCATGAAATACCCCGAATTTTACCAACCTAAATTAGAAATGTGATAATTAATACTATGAAAATATAGGTAATTTTAGATCTTATTTTACATTTAACTTATTAATTGAATTTAGATAGTTCAGTCAATTGATTTACATAAACTATAGAATATAATTAGATAATTTAATTTGTAAATGGATTTAATTGAAATTAGGAATTCCAATACCACAAATACTCTTTTCAACTTATAAAATTACTATAATTTCCTATCTCCAACATACCAAGCTATTTAATTCCTTGATATCGATTTCTCAAGCTGAATTACCGAAATTCCTAATTCACTGAAATAAAACCTTAGTCTAAATTTAGATTAGACTCGAGTCAATAACTCACTAATTATATACCTAAGGTTATAAATATCAAGTGTAGTATGACCCGATTAATTTTTAGAATCAATTAGATAGTAAACGATAGTTTAAAGATGAATTGCTAGGATTGAAAAATACGCGATACAAATAGAAACTGATCAATATCTACCAAACTAGAACTCGAATAAAAATTCTGAATACATAATCATAAAATTTAGAATTTTCTGACCCTTTTGAGCACAATACTCTAATTTGACCTATTTGGGCTAGAAACCCAAATCGTAAGTGAAAATTTTGATAATTTAACATAATTAGGAATAATAAATGAATTTAATTGAAAATAAAGACTCTAATGTCATAAATACCTAATTTAATCCATTAAGCAACATCGATTACCTATTTCAATAAATTCGAATTAATTAATGCTTTTCAATTATCAATTGAACTTTATTGGTCAAGTTTAATCATCTAAAATCCTAAATATCCAGTTTAGACATTTTAGCCTAAATTCCAACTCCTTAGAAATCTTAGAAATTTAAAACTAAATATTTTCATTCAAATCTCAATTCCTAAGTTCTTAAAATACTAAATTCAAGTAAACTATTAAGTTTCCTTTAATTAAATTTCCTAAAATTAATTTCTAATGCCGATTATTTAATTCTCTTTCTTACTTCTTAAAATCCATTTCTAAATTCCCTAAAGCCCATAACCTAAAGGCCTAATTCTTCTTCTAAAACCCTAAGCCCAATTATTCAAAGATCAAGCCCATAAACCTTAGACCAAAAGCCCATGCATCAAAGCTCATTAGACCATGTTCTTATCATGCACCCTCACACATGATATGAAATCTCAATGTCTAGAAAAAAATCTAACCTTATGAAAAGACCAAAATAACCTTAGCTACTTCAAGAAGGTTTCTTCATCTATGAAAAGACCAAATTGTCCCTTAAATATCTACAATGTGAACACAAGAAAATATCAAGTGTGTGAAAAGACCAAATTAACCTTAACCAAGTCTAGAAGATTCCTAACCCTAGGAAAAGACTAAAATACCCCTTAAATATCTACACAAGAAAATATCTCCTAACTCTAGACGATTCTAATGCATATAAAAAGACTAAAATGCCCTCACTTAATTAAGCCAAAGTACCAAAATGTCCTTAATTCTAGAAAACATTACAAGACCTAAAATACTATAAATATACCTATTTAGAAAACCCTAGTCCCCTACTTCTTCTTGCAACCCCTAACCCCTAAAATCTCTCAAGAGATCACTCTAAAAACCCACAAAAATCCTATAAGAATTCTACAACAATTCCTCTTTAAATCTAGCATCCAATAGGCAATGAAATTCATGATTTCTCTACCATCCAATCTCTCAATTTCTTCCCCAAATCCAATCTTTATTTCAACCAATTCCTAGATGATTTTGAAGGCTAAAAGAAAGGTTGAAGCTAGGGAAATTAGCTTGAAGAAGCTACATCAACTTAAGGAGTAGGGTAGTGAAGCTTTAGCTAATTATTTCACAATTCAAGTAAGTAATGTTAGTTTGATTATTGAATTTGTATGATTGTTGTATTTTTTGTTAAAATTATTGTTAGATGGTGATATCAACATAGATTTAATAATAATAAGGTTTTGGTAAATATAGATATATGTTTTCTTATAAACCGAATACCATAAATATATGTATAAATGTTGTTTCGATAAAATTATCATATATATAAATATATAAGTATGATGTGTCTAATGTATGGTATATAATTGATCTAATATGTTGATTATATGTGTGTATTTGATTTAGTTTTTAATAAGTTATAATGTTGGAAAATGAATCAAATGGACATATAAGCTTAATATTATATATAAAAGGCATGTCATCAAGTTAAATTACTGAAATTATGATCAATATATGCATATAAGCATGTGAACATGATATATCATCTTATGGAATGGGTTTGATAAGTTAAACATGTTGATGAATTAATTTATGATAATATAAGTTGCTGGAATTAATTATTGTATATCTTTGTGAAATTTAATTAAAATATCAATGAAATTATTTTTGAATGAAATTTATAAAAAGACAGATTAACATGTCTATATACAAACTGTAAATTTTCGTGATTTTGAAATACATTTACTATTTTTAAAAATTAAATTACAAAATAGCAAAACAGGGCAAAACAGTGTTTCGGCCAGCAGTGGTGGCGTGAATTCATATGGCCGAACCGGTGACTTTTTCTCCTTTTTGGTGAAACTACAACGGTTTGAAAGATCAAGAAGTCTAATTTAACATGGTAAAGAACGGACAAGAACCGGTCGGTTGATGGTCAAATTGATCGAACCGATCGGTCGTCGCTGCCTATGCCCTGTTCTGGACAGTTTTGAATCAATTAAAATTAAAACCATAATTAACTAATTAATTTAGGCCAAATGACCTTATAAACATATAAATATATGTGTTAGGAAGTTTACATAAAAATTTGAGCTTAAGAACCCGTGTTTAAGATAATAAACCGATTTATTAAAATTAGGGTGCACACTAGTTTTCTATAGGAAATGAAATGAAGGAATTTAAGGTAAATCAATTCTAATCAAATGAATATGAAATAAATGTAATAATGTGTTTTCATGTTAAATTATGAATTTTATAAATAATTAATTATTTTTATTTTATGAATTTATTTAATAAAGTAAGTAAATAAACATCACAAGATAGTACAAACATAATAGGAAACTAGTTTAGATTCCTTAGTCCATTTAGATGTAAAAATAAATTATAAATGACATAAATAGAATAATTATATTTTAATAAGTTGTTTTACTTAATAAAAGTTTAATAGATTGATTATAGACATTATAGAATTTATCATTTTAAATGACCTAATTACATTTAGTAAACTTGACTAGTTAATTATATTCAACTTGATTAGATAAAATTAATATAGATTTATTAACTAATATTAGCTTAGTAAATTCTTCAAACCAACAATTTATACTTAGCTATTATTGATGAATACCTATATGATCATACTAACTTGAAATTGGCTTCGATTAATATGTTAGGTTAAACCTTAAATGATAAGGAGTACGTAATTTCTAAAATATGATAGACCACGAATAATAAGAGGAGTATGTTGTTTCAAATGTAAATTCGCTAGAAAACTAAGTGGTTAATACATGTTTGATATAAGTTGATAATTGAATCAAATGCTTATATGAGTTAATCTTTGAAGCAGATATTTGTTAGGAGTCTGCCTTCTGCTTTATCTTCTTGTCTATCTTCTGATTGTTCGGAGCACAGACTTGTACCAGGTACGCAGTGACTTGTGTGTTGCTTGCTAGGGTAGGCATGCTAAATGAACTAATACTTAAAGATGACCTTAATAATTGCTTGTTGCTTGTGCGTGGCCGTTTTTGAGACCTGGCCCGAGGGGCGGCAACCTTGCTAGGCGGTGCCAGCACGGTAGTTAGGCGCTTAGGCCACCATGGGCATGGTGGTACGGTGGGTAGCTGATGGGGGAACGGTAGCGGGATAACGTCTACCTGGATCGGAGAGAAGTAATGTAGTGTGGTTCACGTTTATGGGACCGGTTGAGCTACACTATATTATGGACTGTGATGGGTAGAGATGCGTAACGGCTGTGCCCCCAGACGAGGCTATTACTTGTAGAGGTAGGAGATATAGGTATTCGGGCTGCCTATATCAACCCCCTGAGCAGTTGCTGCTACTCAGGACCCCCAGGTTCCCAGCGTGTTGCCGGAGTGTGAGTGCTCCACTGTTGTTTGTCGCACTTTAATTTAAAGATATAAACTATTGTTGTTGCATTGCATATAGAATAGGCGTATGTGCCCATCTCGTGTGTGCTTGTGTTGCTGTCGTACTGGGCTTCGGCTCATTCCTTCTTTTTCAGGTGATGATCTGGATGCTTGTGATTATCGGGTATGGGACGATTCTAAAGGAGCTTGTTAACAAGTTGAGTGCCTAGGAGCATTAAACTGTTTATGCTATTGGTAAAAGTTATTGATCATCTTTTCAAACTTATATCGATGAGGGCATATCTATGAGCCTATGGTTGTATCTTGAGATACCAAACATATGTACTTTGAGATACCTGATGGTATGATATTTATTTATAAACGTTTGTCTACTCACAAGAATAGCCTATTTGAAAATTGTTTTGAGAAATTTACTTTATTATATGTAATGATCTACTCAAGAAAGTAGCATATTAAAATCATTTTAAATGTATTTCTTTTCCGCTGCAACTCTAGTTATTTTCAAAATCCAATTCAACGATTTCAGAATCTAAAATGTTTAGCAACGATCACGATAAACTGTAGATTAGGTCAGCCTTAACGTATAATGCGTAAGTGTTATACGTGGCGGCTGGCACGCCTTGAACCAAATTCGGGGCGTGACACGCCAAGCTGTCGAGCCTGGATTTTTCCACTTATCTGGTTCATTTCTCCAAACCCGATTCACATTAAACCCGAACCCATTTAACATGAATCCTCGACTAGGGGTTAAAAGAAATTTTAATTTTTGAAAATGATTTAGAGTCGCCACCCGATACAAATCGGGAAAAAATAAAAGCTAGGATCAATGGGTCGGTTGATCCTAACTTAGCTACTAGTCTGCGAAAATTTGATTTGAAAAATCAACTTTTAAAACCAGATATCATGGATTCGGGGCTAACCTATTAAAACTAAATTGGTTACCACTTTTGGAATTTTAAATTTATAATCTATCCTTTATATGCTCAAAAAACTCAAATAAAAATATTTACAAGTCACATTTTTGTTTTTCTTTTTATATTTTTATATTTTTTATTTCTAAAAAATTTCACAAAAATAACCAAAATGATAAACAAAAATATTTTTTCATTTTTTATTGTCGCCCCGCAGGTGCCTACGTACTCGCTAATCGAGATCAGACAAAACATAGTTCTTTTAAAAAGAACTTTAATTTGTTGATCAATTTTATATTTTTGAACTTTTCTCACTTTAAATTCATTAAATTTTAAATTTTTATGAAAATCATTTTTTGATGATCCTATGATCTAATCAATTGATTTTTCATTTCATGAAAATACAATTTTTCTAAGTCCAAAAATCATTTTTTTTTATCAAAAATTTTGGTTTTGGAAAATCCAATTTTGTCATTTTTATTTATTTTTATCATTATTATTATTCTTATTATTATTATTTTTTAATTATCACATAAATTCACAACATATTCAAAATATTTTACAATATATTAAAATTATTTTTCATGCATTAAATATGCATTTCTAAAAGCAATTTATGTATAAATACATATTAAAAATATTCAAAAATATTCAAAAATATCTAAAAAAATAAATTTATATGAAAAATAATTATTTGATTTTTCTGGATTTTTCTGAATTTTTCTGAATTTTTTATGAATTTTTATGAATTTTTTACTATTTTTTGCTATTTTCTGAAATTAATTATATAATAAACTAATAATAAAATAATGCGGATTGACCTGGGCCGTTGGATGTTCTCGGATCAGATCTGGAGTGTCGGTCGCGCTTGCTTGATCTGGATCGTCTGATCTGAAGACTTCCAATCTGGAGCGTTGATTTGCTTGATCAAATCTAGGCCGTCGAATTTGGATGATCAAATCTGGATCGTCTGATCTAGATGATTAAATCTGGGCCGCTGATCTGCTTGATCAAATTTGGACCGTTTGATCTAATTGATCAAATCTGAACCGTCTGATCTGGATGATTAATTCTGGGCCGCTGATCTGCTTGATCAAACCTGGACCGTTTGATCTGGATGATTGAATCTGGGCCGCTGATCTGCTTGATCAAATCTGGCCGTCTGATCTGGATGATTGAATCTGGGCCGCTGATCTGCTTGATCAAATCTGGACCGTTTGATTTGGATGATCTAATCTGGGCCGTCTGATCTGAGCTGACCGTTGACCGTTGACTGGGGGGCGGTTGGACTTCGGATTTTCGGGTCAAATTTCGGGTCGGATCCGACCCGATCGGGTGAAGAAGACGATTACGCGACTTTTCGAGGAGGATTCCGGCGACTCTGGTGGTCGTCGGCGGCTGGGAGTTTGTCGGCCCGACGCCTGTGGGGAAGCCGAAGCTGGTGGCGGTGGTGGATCGCGCCCAGATCCACCGTAAGCGGCGGTTAGTGGTGGTGGTTGCCTGCGGTGAAGGTTTTCAAAAAAAAAAAATTACAGAGATGATTTTGATTAATTTGATCAAATCCAAGCACACTAAAACAATCAAAACCTGTTTCTAACACTGATAAAACATTCAATTTGATCCAAATCTGATCAAATCATTTCGAATTTGAAAAATTCGAATCCCAACTCTAAATTCGAAAATTTCGAATTGAACTTATTGTATGTGTGTTTCTTGCAATTGAGTTCTGCCTTTTGATCCTAGTACCCTCTATTTATAGGTTGCAAGCTCAATTTTACGTTTCGTACTGTTTCGAAAACGAATCGATTTTTGCCTCTTAATTTTCACGAATTTAATCTAATAATTCGTGTTTAATTTGTTTCAAACTGATGAATTGATGATTAATCTTTCATATTCTTCATCAAATCATTCAATGTGGGTAGATGAATCATCCAATTTTATCAATTCTTGTATATCCTCATTAATGGACAATTGAATGCTTCATAAATTGTTTGTTTTTTTTTATTTTTTTAGCACGAATTTGTGACTTTTGGGTTTTTTTACGCATGAATTGTGTATTGATCTTTCATATTCCATGTCTACTTTGCAATGGCATCATCAATTTCAACAATTAATGATGTTTTGTCAGTTAAAAATTGATGCAAAGTAAGGCAAAAAGTCACTTTGAGAAGGCAAAAAATAAGATAATAAAAAGGCAAAAATTTGCCTTTGCTAGGGTTTGAACTTGGGTCTTTGAGCTTGGTGTGTGTTTGGGTCAATGTATTTAACCAACAGGCCATTTGGCCTGTGCCTTGATCACTTAGCCAACTTCATCAATACTTAATTAAGGCTTTTGGAAAAATGAGTTTAATTAAACAAAAATGAAGATTTTGTTTAATTAACTTTATAAATTTAAGCCTTAATTAATTGGGCGAAAATTGGGTGTCACACCTATGTAACGAAACTAACGAAGATCTTAGTTCTAAAATTTGGGAGGACCCATCAAATATAGATGGTGGAACTCTAATCATAGAAGCGCGTTTTGATGTAATGGATTAGAGTTTTTCGGAACTCTAAAGTTAAGTGTGCTCTGTACAGAGTAATTTCAGGATGGGTGACCGCTTGGAAAGCACTGGCATTAAAAGAACAAAATCGTACGCGTATAGCCAAAGCGAACAATACCTCGGTGGATACAGTTTCGGGACGTTACATTATGTGTTGAATTATGTGCTAAGAGGGAACATATTAGAAGAATATTGCATAGTGATAATGATAGCTATAAAGACATGTTAAGAATGGATGTGAGAATGTTTGTCAAGCTTTGTGAAATGTTGGAAGCTTCAGAGGGGTTTGAGAGCTACTCATCATATACTTATGGTGAAATACCCCAAACCTACACCTAAGTTAAAAATTGGTTTTAGATAGTTTAATTGATGTAAGAAAAACAGATAATGAATTATGATTATATAAATCAACAAAATTAATTTAGTAAATAAAGTTAAGTTGAAATTTGAGATTTCAAAACCTTAAACCCCTAAACCTATTGCTTAAATGTTTAATGGATTCATAAATCCCTAAAATTTAGCCCAACGTTTCATTCCTTAACTCTCGTAAATTTTGGAATCACCTGCTTTCTTAAAAATATTATATTTGAGCATAAGCTCAAGTTAAATATCAATCTGATATAAACCAATCTCCTAAATCAATTCCTTATCTTAAGTTCTTCATTTATAACCTATTGATCCTCATATTATTCCTTAAATACTTTTAGAATTAAAAATATCGATCTGAAAGTTCTAAACCTAATATGTTTGTCTTAAAATATCTCCTAAATTTCCTATATATATATATATATTCCTTCTCTTCCTTTCCTTTTCTTCTCGTTTGTTGCTTCCCTCTTACTCTTCTTCTCTCTTTCTTCCTTCATTTCTTTTTCTCCTTCTCTCACTTCTCAAAACCTAAGCCACAAGTCTCAATTTCAACAAGTCTAAAGAGAAAATTAAAGATAGAAAACAAGATAGAGGATAGAAATCATGCTAGAAACAATTCTATGGGCTTAGGGAAATAATGGTGAAAAGATCAAGAAGTGGGTTTTGCTTAAAAAGATAAGTGTTGAAATTTTCTTTGCTTTAATTCTTGTATATGTATGTAAATGTTGTATTAGGACTAGATATACGTAATACTTGTGATGATAGTGATAAATCAAAGATATATGAACATGTTTGTTAAAAACTTGTATATGTGTATTTGTGTAGGTCAAGTGTTTGATGAATTGTTTTGAAGGAATATGATATAGAAGTGTTTGGCAGACAAGATTATGCCTGTATATGTTTATAACAAGTTGTTATTACTAGTATATGTTGAAATCAAGTATTTAAAATTAGTGTAAAAGACAAAGGAAAAACGTAGCATGATCCCCCTATTCGGCCGTGATACATGCGGAAAAATAAAATTTAGGAAGAAAAAGGCGTGACAAAGGGCGTGATTTCCTCTTATCATAAAATAAAATATGATAACAGGCATAATTTTATATGTTATGAACACCACGACCTAGATCACGGCCACTACGAAGGGCATGATCTTCTCTGGTAAGAATTTTCAAAGGGAAAAGTCTATATCATAGCCGTAACAAGGGGCGTTATCTCCTTATTAAGGGCGTGACAAGGTTATATTGACGATCATGGCCTTCATCACGACCGTGATGAGGAAGGTGATGATGATTACGACCTTCATCATAGGTGTGATCTATCACCTGGTATATTGTTCATAAAGAAGAAAGAAAAGAAAGAAAGACAAAATGAAATAGATAAATGATAGTTGATATGTTATGTTGGTTAAATGACATAATTAGGCATGATTTAAGTGGATTTAAAGATTTAAGGAATAATTTGAATAAATATAGAATTAGATATAAAATGAACTTAGCTAATAAACTTAAGTTCAACTTGACTTAATAAGTTATGAGTTAAAATAAATTAAATTGAATAGCTTTAATCAACTTAGCTTAGCAAGAATTAAATGATGGACTCTAATTAATTTGGCTAAGTTAAGGTAAAATAGACTTAATAGTTAATAAATGACTTTAGCTAGTGAGTTAGGATAAACCATAATTAACATGGTGAATATTTATTTCAAATGTATGTTTGCTTAGGAAATGGATGTTTTTATATATGAACGCTTTGTTGATGCTTTGTAATAAAAAACCATAAATAAAGTGAAAAGAAATACTTTGACAGACAAAGGAGAACTGTCTATATTTTAGCAGGGCGATATTCGCAGCCATAACGGGGTTACTAATTAATGTTTGATCAAATAAGGAAGTAAAACAAGTTTGAGATAAGTGGATATTTAATTAGATTTCTTATATGAGTTTAATTATTGAATAGATATTTGCTTTTGAGCTTATTCTCTGATTTATCTTTTGAGAGGAACTCTGGTCAGCCTCATGTTTTCTGATTGCTTTTTCAATTAAATAAGGTATGTAGTAACTTGTGTGTTGGATGCTAGGATAGGCATACTAAAATGGATTAAAAACATAAAGATGGCCTTTATTATTGAGTGCTGCATGTGATTGTCTCGTAGAATCCGATCCAAGGAGCGGCAACCTTATCTGAGTGAACACGGTAGTTAGGTACTAAGATGTCATGATGCATTGACAAATACCATGATGCAATGGTATGCCATGATGCAATGGTTGATTGATATGTTGCTCAGCACGTAGTTGATGGGCAAATAGTATTGGTATAACATCTACTTAAGCTCACAATGAAGTAACATATTTTAGTTCACGTTTATGGGGCTGGTTGAACTAACTAATGTTATGAACTGGGATGAGTAGAGTGTGTATAATGACAGTGAACCCTAACTGAAGCTATTTATCTTGTAATGTTATTCTGGAGATATTGGTATTCAGGTTGCCTATATCAACTCTCTAAGCATCGCATCGTTACTTAGGACCCCAGATTCCCTTATATTCTTTCGGAGTGTGAGTGCTCAAGTATTGATTTATTTACTTTAAATTAAAGATAATAACTTGTTGTTTGTGCATTACATTTAGCTAGATTTATGTGTCGTTCTGTGTGTGTCTAGGTTACTATGTACTGAACTTCAGCTCATTATTATTGTTGTTATTCTTTTTCCGGGGTTTTGGTTGAGGATGATGATGATGGAATTATTGTTGTTGATGAATTGTTGATGATGGCGATGTTGGGTTCGAGATTTAGGCTATGTTGGATAAGTGAAGTAGGTTAGGGCCATATATTTTATTTTATTTTGTTGTATTCTTTTATAAAGGATTGGATTTATATTTTAAGTTGTAACATTCTTTTAAGGGGCTTGTTGATGCCCATGTTTATGTAAATGAATTTTTAAAGTTTTGTAGACCATCATTGAAAGGTATATATGAGATATATAATAGTATAGTTGCTTTGTGGGTGTTAGTCTACTCATGAGAGTAGATCATAAAATATTTTGTAAAGTTTATTTTTATAAGATGTAAATCCAGTTGTAAAAAATATAATAATTGTAGGAGTTAACAATTTAAAAGCGAGTAGCAAATGTTCAAAATAAACATATTATTCTAGGAAGTCTGAACGTGTAATATACAAAATATTATATGTGGTGGTCACTGCTTCAATCAAATTTACGATGTTATAAAGTGGTATCAGAGCAATGTTTGTTGTGGACATTGCTATTGCATAATGAATTAGGATTCGCTCTAGAATTAGTGAGTTGAGTGCGGAAAACGCTTGGGTACATGGCTTATGTTTGTTTGTTGTGTTGTATTTATTTGTTAAACCCCTAGTTTAAAGCTTAATAAAATTAATTAATCACATTAAATTAATCAACTTGGCTTAAATTTATTTTCCATTGATATTTGGAATGGAATTAATCGGAGTGTTATATGATTTGTTTTGTATATTTTGTTGAATATTAGAGTGATGTGTTTTATATAATAATTTGTTTTGTTACAAATATATATTGTTTTAAATTATGTTGTTTTAAAATATATTTGTGAGTGTTATTTGTTGTTGTATGTTTGAATTAGATTTAACTAGAATGATTATGTGAATTGTGTATTGTATTTATAAATGATTTATTATGTGACATGTGTGTTTGGTGTGATATATGTGTATTTCTTGTATTATTTTTTTTTATGATATGATTGATGTATATGTTTGATGTTTGTTTATAAAATGAACTTAATTCAACTTTGGATAATTGTAAGTAGAGCACAAATGATTTAGAAAAACAATAGGGTTTGCCCCTTAAATTCTTTAAAATTTGGACATAGACTCTAAATGTTTGCCCTTAAGTTTAACATATTAGAATCTAGACTTGATTGTATAGTGATATTTTGGAGACTTTAATAGAGGAATGCCGCTTTAATGATGTAAGACTTTGAATGTTTAAGTTATGCAAATTTAAGTTTATATGCTTCTTGCATGCCATTTATTACTATCATCTTGAGCTATGTACTCCACCAACATCTATTGTTGTGAAAGTACGCCTTATATGGTGTCAAAGCTTTTGCATGACTAAGGGAAGTCTTCCTAAACTTTAATATCGTATGCAATGGCTGCCATGTCTAGGGTATCTATTGGGCATGATAGGAGCTGTCACTAAATCACATCAATACCAAACTCTATTTCTCGATTAGGATGTAAGCTAGGTAATCATCTAGAAACACATCTACAAATTCTCTTACCACTAGTACCATATCAACACTAAATTATTCAACATTAACAGATATTGCTAAAGATCATTCCCAAAGTTTCATGGAATACATACTCTTAGATCTTTACCTTTCAAGTATATGTAAACTTTCTATTCTCTATATCAAGTGTAATTAAGCTCTATTATAATCTATGGTAACTCAACACAAATTTAGCCAATTCATCCCCAAAATTACATCAAAATCAGACATAGGTAAAACCAACATATCTATTGTCATGTGTACATAGAAATTAATACATCAACATTCCTATAGATATAAGTCTTCTTGGTTCCCACATCAAGGGAGTACTAATACACATAACTCAATCAAATAATACTTCAAGAGTAAGATTACAATTAGTATAAACTCCTTAGATATGCAAGTAAGAGTGGTACTAGTATCTACCGGAATATAAGCAAGTTGTGCTGAGATTAAAATGTACTTGCTAAGGTATCCACTGAAGGAGCTACCTCATATTGTTGGCAAGTAAACACTCTACTAGCAGTCTTTCCTTTCACTGAATTGGATCCATCATTCTTGGATTTTTCCATGCAATCTGATATATGATGACCCCATTGCTTGCAATAAACACAAAAGACTTGTTAAAGCACTAGATTCTTACATTCCGATGCTTGATGCCCTTCTTATCCACAAGCAAAATAAGCTTTCGAATTCCACATACACTCTGCTAACTCACGAGGTCCAAAACATTGAGTGTGTTTCCTCTCAAAAGTGGTAAAAGGAGTAGAAGTCTTAATTGCTACTCCTTAGCTAGTCTTTTTTCCCAAAATTAGCTTTTTACCCTTTCTCTAGAATCTTGTGCCCTTACTTGCACTCCCATAACTTTCATATGAAGTACAAGATGTTATTCTTTTCCCAAAATATGCAGCTTTTCTAGCTTTCTGTGTTCTACTTTGATTATGAATCTATTTAGTTTATTTCGCCTTAGCTACTACATTAGATAAGGTAGGAAGCTGAAACATTTTAACTCCTCCTTTAATTTCAACATTCAAGCCATTATGAAACTTTTGCACTTTCATGCACTCATCATGATAGCCTCCACCTGAAAATCTCAATAATCTACAAAATTTTAGATGATATTCATCAATAGTTTTGCTACCGTATCTCAAACTCAGCCAATCAACATTCATTTGTTCTCTAAAGCAATGGAAAAATATTGTACAAAGAATGTCATTTTGGATCTCCATGTAATAGGCCTTGGAAAATTCTCACTAGTTAATCTCTAATTATTAGCCTCACATTTCCGCATATAAACTACCAGATTCACTTTCCTTTCTTATAGAATCTCACAAGCAGCAAAAGCCTTTTCTAACTCTTAAATCCAACTTTTATCAATAGTTGGATTGGTAGTAGTTCCATCAAAATTGGGTACTAGCCTAACAAAATCATGTAATTTCACTTGCTCACATCTCGTTCACTCCCTTCCACTTTCTCTCCTTGCCTATCA
The DNA here is from genome assembly GCA_024138025.1 of Combretum micranthum. Lineage (NCBI taxonomy): Eukaryota > Viridiplantae > Streptophyta > Magnoliopsida > Myrtales > Combretaceae > Combretum > Combretum micranthum. Next base: position 108,808 of record JAMXBD010003583.1, read on the forward strand.
GCTTGCGAAGTGTCTTGTTGCATAAATTGTTGCTAGTGCTAATACATCATTTGTTGATATTGTTGCTTCATAATAAACAAATCTCTGAACATGGTATGCATTGTAGTCGGATCTCCTATAGGAACTTGTGGCATAGGAGGAAATTGAGGTAAATTATTGAAATTGTGGTCGAGATGTGGAAGCTAAAGTAGGAGCAAGAGTAAGAGTTGGGGTAGAAGTAGATGTTGCAGGTAGATAGTTGAGGATATGGAGGTGGTACATTCTCCCAATGTCTCCATTACTTAGTTTTCCTACGAGTCATATCCATCTTTGACAAAACACACAACACATTCATAGCCAAAATAATCAAGTACTTATGTAATAATAAACTGTAAGGACCCGCTATCATCCCTATATTTGAAATAGGAGATACGGTTCCCCAACCACATATAACCCCTAAGATTATATGTAAGGTTGCCTAAAGGAAATGTTTGAGTAATTGATTATCTAATTCCATGAATATATCATACAATGGGAGACATAAATTTTTTTTTTTTAAACCTTAAGCAAAGCTATACTACAACACATTTTGGAAAAGAAAACAACCCAACTTCTAAATAGCTAAAAACAAACATATATATACATATTACATCCAAAGGCTTCTTACAAGTCTTAACCAAAATCCTCAAAACACGACCTAACTAACACTATAATTACACTATCAACCAAAAAGAATTCATCTAATCTATTACATTTATAGGGTCCATTGAGTCCATGGTCATCTCTAACTCCAAACCCATCAAGGAAATCTTTAAAGTCGGTTCTGTACCCTATACTCGTATAGAACTCATCGGAATCATACATGAAATAGATAAATATGAGCCAAAGGCTCAGTACACAAGTAACGAATACAAAATGCGAAGTGAATCACATTCTTAGGCTAAATGCATTATGCCACAATCTTGTTTATTATTAAGTCTTTAGTTAATAAAACAACACGGGAGTATTCAAACTGGACAACAAGGATTAGTATTACGTCCGCCTCCCTAAGTGGTCTCTAATATTCATACAGACTAGGCAGTCCGACCTTGGGTAGCCCGTAATATAGGGATCTTGAGTAACGCATCACGATGTTAGGGGGTTGATATGAGAGCTCAGATACTCATATTCCTAAACAATCTATCCATTAACGAGAAGTACCCTACCCCAATGAGCAAGGTGCGCTCTCTGAACCAGATTCAACGTCAAACAACGACAATCATATCATTATTAATAGGATTTTCTTAATTTAAGGTAGCTTAATGTTGATGCCTACACTAGCAAAAGAAACAGGTAAGTTACTGGTAGCTGATATAGCTCGGGGATTAGGGGTTGACTGGGGGTAAAGTGTATTTGTTCTTAATTAGTAACTCTTGCAATTGTAACTTCAACTCTTTCAATTCAGCTGGAACCATTCTATATGGAGCTTTAGAGATAGGTACCGTTCCAGGCAATACCTCAATTCCAAACTCTATCTCCCGATCCGGTGGTAATCCAGGTAACTTCTCGGGAAATACATCCACAAACTCATTTACAGTTGGTGTCATTTTGATATCCACTTCTTCAATATTTATAGCTGCCACAACTTGTTTTTCCCACAGCTGCAGAAACTGCATACTCCTAGGTCTCAACCTCTCCAATTTATGTGTGAAACTCCCTTTAATTAAACCGAAACTTAACTCCGCCTTACTACAATCTATCATGACCTTATATTGATTTAGCCAATTCATTCCCAAAATCACATCAAAATCAGATAAAGGCAACACTATCATATCAATAGGCATATTCACATTTGAAATCACAATACTTATATTTTTACACACAAGGATGTCTATTTTCAATCACCAACGGAGTAGTCACACACATAACACGATCAATCAACAATTCAGAGGCAAGCTTACAATCATTCATAAAATTTTCAGAAATACAAGCATGAGTCGCTCCAGTATCAATTAGCACATATGCATCCCTATTAGCAGCACTCAATATTCCTGCCAAAGTGTCTACTGAGGGTGTGTCCTCAATCTGCTGTAAGGCAAAAACCCTCGGATTTGTCTTTCCCTTCTCTACATCAACTCCACGCTTTACATTAGGTCGGTCCTTGCAATTAGCAATGTGATGCCCTCTTTGCTTGTAATATGCACAAAAGACCGGTGGTAGTTTCGGATTCTTGCACTCTCTAGACTTATGCCCAACTTGACCACATGAGAAACATGCATTGGGAGTCCACTTGCAATCGGACAACTCATGAGGACCATAGCACCTAAAACATTTCTTTTCAAATGCAAGTGTAGGAGCTTTATATATCGGCTTTTGATCTCCTTGTCATCCATAAATGGCTTCTTTCCTTTACCAACACCCGATAACTATCATAGGATGAAGTAGGAGCGGGTCTCTTTCCAGAAATACAGCTCTCTTTGCTCTTCTAATTCTACTATCGTTCTGAATTTGCTCCATTAGCAAAGCTTTGGCCACTGTATCTGATAGGGTATGCAACTCAAATTTCTTCACTTCACTTTGGATTTCTTCATTCAGTCCATTCTGAAATTTCAGAACTTTCATCCTCTCATCTCGGTAATCACCTCTAGTAAAACGCAACAGTTTACAGAATTCACCATGATATTCATCTATAGTCTTGCTCCCTTGTCTCAAGTTCAACCAATCAGCTATCATTCTCTCTCTCACTGAATTCGGAAAATACTTGAAAAATATATCCTTGAATGCATTCCATGATATGGGTAGTTGTAGATTTCCACTTGTTAATCTCCACCAATTATAAGCCTCTTTCTTCATCATGTAAACTGCTAAATTCACTTTATTATCTTCCGGGGTTCTACTAGCTGCAAATGTTTTCTCAAGCTCCTCTATCCACCCTTCAGCTACTGTAGGGTCGGTACTAGTACCATCAAACTCTGGAACCATCTTGCTAAAATCATGTAATTTGATTTGATTGGATTGATCATTTATAGGAACAGCCTCATTTGATCTCATCGCTTGCTGGTGACCTTGCTGCATGAGATGCTGAGTTTGTTGATACATCATCTGATATTGCTGCATCATGGCCATCATATCCCTCATCATACTGTACATCGAGTTCGGATCACTAGTAGGTACTTGTGACATAGGAGGAATGGGTGGCATAGGTGGAGGTGGGGAATCTAAGTCGGTAGAGAAACTTATGAAGCTGAAGCCGATGCAAGCGATGGAGAGTAGTCTCACTGCTCGGTGTAGAAGATGAAGTAGGAGTAAATGTAGACGATGACTGTGGTGGTGGTGGCATACTTTCTCTATCAGAATGTTGCCTGATAGACCTCCTCAACTGTCCATCTTTACAAATTACCTAGAATATATTCAACACACATTCACCATGTATCTAAATTTCCTAATCACATGCAAACATATCAAGTTTACAGACATTCATAATAAACAACCAAACAATTCAACAATCGTCAACAAACAATAAGCAATTAGCAAACA